>JAGIQG010000006.1:1820749-1837913 GCA_024679065.1 Sphyrna mokarran
GAACAGGCCCTTCAGCCTTCGATGTTGCGCCGACCAATTAAGAAAAAGCAATGACCCTCTAACCTAAACAATTCCCTTTTCATCCATAAACTTATCTACTAACCTCTTAAACGCCACCAAACTTGGCGCATCTACAACTGCAGCAGGCAGGGCATTCCATACCCTTACCACCCTCTGGGTAAAGAACCTACCTCTGACATCCGTCCTATAACTACCACCCCTTAATTTAAAGCTATGTCCCCTCGTGCTAGCTTTCTCCATCCTAGGAAAAAGGCTATCACTGTCCACCCTATCTAAACCTCTAATCATCTTATATGTTTCGATAAGGTCTCCTCTTAGCCGCCTTCTTTCTAACGAAAACAACCTCAAATCCCTCAGCCTCTCTTCATAAGACCTGCCCTCCATACCAGGCAACATCCTGGTAAACCTCCTCTGTACCCTCTCCAATGCCTCCACATCTTTCTTATAATGTGGGGACCAGAACTGCACACAATACTCCAAGTGCGGCCGCACTAGAGTTTTGTACAGTTGCAACATGATGTTGCGGCTCCGAAATTCAATCCCCCTACCAATAAAAGCTAAGACTCCATATGCCTTCTTAACAACCTTATCGACTTGATTGCCACTTTCAGGGATCTATGCACAAATACACCAAGATCCCTCTGTTCATCAACACTATTAAGAGTCCTACCATTAGCCCTATACTCTACACATTTGTTATTCCTGCCAAAGTGAATTACCTCACACTTTTCCACATTAAACTCCATTTGCCACCTCTCGGCCCAGCTCTGCAACTTGTCCAAGTCTCTCTGCAAACTATAACACCCCTCTTCACTATCTACCACTCCTCCGACTTTGGTGTCATCCGCAAATTTACTAATCCATCCTTCAATACCCTCATCCAGATCATTTATAAAAATTACAAACAGCAGGGGCCCCAAAACAGATCCCTGAGGTACACCACTTGTAACCGAACTCCACGATGAATATTTTCCATCAACCACCACCCTCTGTCTTCTATCTGCTAGCCAATTCCTAATCCAATTAGCTGAATCACCCTCTATCCCATACATCTGCATTTTCTGCAGAAGTCTTCCATGGGGAACCTTATCGATCGCCTTACTAAAGTCCATATGTACCACATCAACTGCCTTATTCCCATCTACCTCTTTGGTCGCTTTTTCAAAAAACTCAATGAGGTTAGTAAGGCACGACCTACCCTTCACAAAACCATGCTGACTATCCCCAATCAATTCATTTCTCTCTAAATAACTATAAATCCTATCCCTAATAATTCTCTCCAATACTTTGCCCACAACAGAAGTAAGACTCACCGGCCTATAATTCCCCGGAAAGTCTCTCTTCCCCTTCTTGAACAATGGGACCACATTCGCTATCCTCCAGTCTTCCGGCACTATACCCGTAACCAACGACGACCTGAAGATCAGAGCCAGAGGCTCTGCAATCGCCTCTCTCGCCTCCCAGAGAATCCTAGGGTAAATCCTGTCTGGCCCAGGGGACTTATCTAACTTCAAACCCTCAAGAATATCTAGCACATCCTCCTTATCTACTTCAATACTTTCCAGTTTGCAACCCTGTATCCCAGTGTTCTCCACAACTACATTTACATCTCCCTGCGTGAATACGTGAAATGGAATGGGTTCAAAGGTTATGGGGAAAAAACAGGATTGGGCTGTTGAGTTCGACAATCACCCATGCTCACGATGAATGGCCTCCTCCTGCTCCTATGTTTCTATGTTAAACCTATTTTACCTCGTAACTGATATTTCTACTCAGAGGGAAAAGCTGTGAATATCCATTCTATCCATGCCTTCATAATTTTGTAGACTTCTATCAGGTCTATCAGCAGCGAGACATAGATAGGATGCAAGACTGGGCGGAGAAGCGGCAGATGGATTTCAACGCGGATAAATGTGTGGTTGTCCATTTTGGCAGGACCAATGGGATGAAGGAGTATAATATCAAGGGTAGGAGTCTTGGCAGTGTTGAAGAGCAGAAGGATCTTGGGGTCCGGGTCCATAGGATTCTTAAATCTGCCCCACAAGTGGAGGATGTGGTCAAGAAGGCATATGGTGTACTGGCCTTCATTAATCGTGGGATTGAGTTTAGGAGTCGGGAGGTAATGCTGCAACTTTATAAGACACTTGTCAGATGCCACTTGGAGTATTGTGCGCAGTTCTGGTCACCTCACTATAGGAAGGATGTGGAAGCTATTGAGAGGTTGCAGAGGAGATTTACAAGGATGTTGCCTGGATTGGGAGGCATGCCTTATGAAGATAGGTTGAGGGAGCTGGGACTCTTCTCCCTGGAGAGACAAAGGTTGAGAGGTGACCTGATAGAGGTTTATAAGATTTTGAGAGGAATAGATAGAGTGCATTCTCAGAGACTATTTCCCAGGGCTGAAATGGTCGCTACGAGAGGACACAGGTTTAAGGTGCCGGGGGGCAAGTACAGAGGAGATGTTAGGGGTAAGTTTTTCACTCAGAGGGTGGTGAGTGAGTGGAATCGGCTGCTGTAAGTGGCAGTAGAGGAAACTCGCTGGGGTCTTTTAAGAGACTTCTGGGTGAGTACATGGGATTTAATGGGATTGGAAGTTACAGATAGTTCTATGGCCTGGTAGGGTATAGATATGATCAACACAACTTGTGGGCCGAAGGGCCTGTTTGTGCTGTAGTGTTCTATGTTCTAGGTCATCCATCAGCTTCTGATATTCCAGTGAAAATAACCTCACTTCATAGCTACTCCCCTCCAAACCAGGCAACATCCTGGTAAATTCTTTTCTGTACCCTCCCCAAAACCTCCATCCTTCTGCTGATCGAACAGTTACCCCAAATCTGCATCCTGTCAACCTCTCCCATAATCTTCTACCACCCCTTACTTACCAAGAATCTATCTAGTTCTGCCTTAAGAGTATTCAGACTCTGCTTCCAATGCCTTTTAGGGAAATCTCAACAAAGAAATTCAAAGCTCCATTTTAAACTGCAATCCCCTTATTTTTAAACCGTGATCCCCTAATTCTAGATTCACTTAAGAGGAAATATCCTCTTCACACCCACTCTGATAATACTCCTCAGAATCTCACTCTTCTAAAGTGAATGGTTTCAAACCTAACTTCTCCAACCTTTCCTCATTAAACAATCTGCCCATTCCAGGTATGAGTCTAGTAAACCTTCCCTGAGCTGCTTCCAACATACTTACATCCTTAAATAATGTGACCAATACCATACACAGTCATCTCCCTACCTTTGTAATCAATTCCCTTCACAACAATCACATTCTTTTAGTTTTCCTAGTACTTGCTGTCCTGTATATCAGCCTTCCGTGATTCATATACTAAGACACCCAGATCCCTCTGCACCTCTGCTCGACAATTTCTCACCATTGGATAATAGGTTTCTTTTTTATTCTTCCTGCCAAAACGGACTATTTCCCATTCTTCCACATTTGGAGAAGTTTGGACTGATTAGAAATAGTCAGCATGGTTTTGTCAAGGGCAGGTCATGCCTTACGAGCTTAGCTGAGTTCTTCGAAAACGTGATTGAACACATTGATGAAGGAAGGGCGGTGGACGTAATGTACATGGACTTTAGTAAGGCGTTTGATAAGATCCCACATGCAAGGCTTCTGGAGAAGGTGAGAGGGCATGGGATCCAAGGGGCTATGGCCTCGTGGATCCACAACTGGCTTGCTGGCAGAAGGCAGAGAGTGGTTGTGGATGGGTCTTGTTCTGCACGGAGGTCGGTAACCAGTGGAATGCCCCAGGGATCTGTTCTGGGACTCCGGCTGTTTGTCATTTTCATAAA
This sequence comes from Sphyrna mokarran, assembly GCA_024679065.1. NCBI lineage: Eukaryota > Metazoa > Chordata > Chondrichthyes > Carcharhiniformes > Carcharhinidae > Sphyrna > Sphyrna mokarran. The sequence continues at coordinate 1,824,574 of JAGIQG010000006.1, forward strand.
TGACCTGGATGAGGAAGTGGAGGGATGGGTTAGCAAGTTCGCCGGCGATACAAAGATCGGTGGTGTTGTGGATGGTCTGGAGGGATGCCAAAAGTTGCAGCGGGACATAGACAGGATGCAAGACTGGGCGGAGAAGTGGCAGATGGACTTCAACGCAGATAAATGTGTAGTGGTCCATTTTAGCAGGAATAATGGGATGAAGGAGTACAATATAAGGGGTAGGAGTCTTAGCTGTGTTGTAGAGCAGAAGGATCTCGGGGTCCGGGTCCATAGGACTCTTAAATCGGCCTCGCAGGTGGAGGAAGTGGTCAGTATGGTGTACTGGCCTTCATTAATCGAGGAATAGAGTTTAGGAGTCAGGAGGTAATGATGCAGCTCTATAAGACTCTTGTCAGACCCAGTTGGAGTATTGTGCGCAGTTCTGGTCGCCTCATTATAGGAAGGATGTAGAGGCTATTGAGAGAGTTCAGAGGAGATTTATAAGGATGCTGCCTGGATTGGGAGGCAGGCCTTATGAAGATAGGTTGAGGGAGCTGGGACTCTTCTCACTGGAGAGATGTAGGTTGAGAGGCGACCTGATAGAGGTTTATAAAATGTTGAGAGGAATAGATAGGGTGGACTCTCAGAGACTATTTCCCCGAGCGGAAATGGTCAATACGAGAGGACACAGATTTAAGGTGCAGGGAAGCAAATACAAAGGAGATGTCAGGGGTAGGTTTTTCACTCAGAGGGTGGTGAGTGAATGGAACCGACTGCCGTCGGAGGTTGTTGAGGCAAACTCACTGGGGTCTTTTAAGAGACTTCTGGATGAGTATATGGAAAAGAATAGGATAGGGGGTTATAGATAGGTCTGTGGATTGGTAGATGTGATCGGCGTGAGTCGTGGGCCGAAGGGCCTGTTTGTGCTGTATTGTTCTATGTTCTATTGTTCTCCACTTGCTGGGTTTTTGCTGACTTGCTTACAGCTCCGACTTCATACCCTCATTATTGCCTTTATTTAATGATGTGGAGATGCCAGCAGCAGACTGGGGTGGGCACAGTAAGAAGTCTCACAGCACCAGATTAAAGAGGAGAGATGAAGGAGCAGCTCGTGCTATCAAATAAATCTATTGGACTTTAACCTGGTGTTGTGAGACTTCTTACTGTGTTTTTATTTAAGTCAAAAAAAAACAAAATCTGAGACACATTCCTTTCTCTCTCAAACTGAATGTAAAATTCTATCATAGTATGGTCACAGCTACCAAGGGGCATCGTCACTGAGAAGTATTTAGTTACTCCCATCTTGTTGCAATACCAGGTCTAGTATAGTTTGCTTTGTGTTTGGCAGAGACAGAGATACTTGGTTCTTTATTAATAAAGGAATCAATGGTTATGGGGAGAAGGCAAGAGAATGGGGGTAAGAATCATATCAGCCGTGATTGAATGGTGGAGCAGACTTGATGAGTCGAATGGTGTAAATCTACTCCTAAATCTTATAGAACATAGAACACTACAGCACAAACAGGCCCTTCGGCCCACAAATTGTGCCGATCATATCAGTACCTACCAGGCCAGAGAACTATCTGTAACTCCCAATCCCATTAAATCCCATGTACTCATCCAGAAGTCTCTTAAAAGACCCCAGCGAGTTCGCCTCTACCACCACTGACGGCAACCGATTCCATTCACTCACCACCCTCTGAGTGAAAAACTTACCTCTAACATCTCCTCTGGTCAGAGAACCTGCTGATCGAAGAAACTATTTCAAAAACATGTGATAGGCTACCTTTGCCCATCTGACGTTTCCAGTCTATAAGTAAATTAACGTTTCCCAAGATTACTGGCACATCTTTCTGACAAACTCAAATGACTTCCTTCTTTATGCTGTACCTGTTAAGGCTATGACACAACTCCTACGAGTGATTTCTTCCTTTACCATTTCTTATCTCTACCCAAATCATTTCTACATCCTGTTTCTTGAATCAGAAAGAAAGAAAGCAAGATACTCTCAAGTGCAGAAAGAGGCCATTCAGCCCATCGAGTCTGCACCAACCACAATCCCACCCAGGCCCTACCCCCATAGCCCTACATATTTACCCACTAATCCCTCTAACCTATACCTCTCAGGACACAAAGGGGGAATTTTTACCATGGCCAATCAACGTAACCCGCACATCTTTGGACTGTGGGAGGAAACCCACGCAGACACGAGGAGAATGTGCAAACTCCACACAGTGACCCAAGCTGGGAATCGAACTCACGTCCCTGGTGCTGTGAAGCAGCGGTGTTAACCACTGTGCCACCATACTGCTCAATCAGATTATCCTCTCTACTGAACTCTAACATTGTTTATGTGGCACTTTATTCAAACGCTTTTGGAAATCCATATAGATCACGTCAATAGCATTCCCCTCATCAACCTTCCCTCTTAACTCGTTATTAAACTATCACATCAACTGACATACAAACAAAAGTCAGATGCAGCAAAGTAGGTGGTTACCGTAGTGACATCCAGGGGCAGGATAATGACAATGAGGAAACACAGATACCAGGCTAATGCTGTCGCCACGATCACCAGCTTATGCTGTTTCCTGAAGTCAGCATATCGATACAGTACCAGCAGTGCCAGGAAGAAAACCACCACAATATCAATGCCCAACGCTGCGCCACTCATGGTCCGAGGGGACAGCGGGGGAATGGGGGCTTTGGGAGCCTCCAGTCCCCAGGGCAATCTGTGAGGAATCTGTGGGAAGATAATCAGAGTGAGAGTCAGACTGGGGGAATTGGGGGGGGGAATTGGGGGGGAATTGGGGGGGAAGGGGAATGGGGGGGGTGGGAAGGGGGAGGGGGGGGGAGGGGAAGGGGAGGGGGGGGATAAGGGGAGGGGGGGGGGGAAGGGGGGGGGGGGGGGAAGGGAGGGGGGGGGGGGGAGGGGGGAGGGGGGGGAGGGGGAGAGGGGGGGGGGGGGGGGGGGGGGGGGAGGGGGGGGGAGGGGGGGGAGGGTGAGCAATCAGCACAGACTGAGCAGCCTGAGAGACACAACAACATATAACTGAGGGACAGAGCTCCATCTGGATATAGAGCACAGACCCGCAGAGCCCGCACACAGACCCGCACACAGACCCGCACACAAGACCCAGACCCGCACACAGACCCGCACACAGACCAGACAGAGACCCGCACTCACAGACCCGAGACACACGAGACCCGCACACAGACCAGACCGCACACAGACCCGCCCACAGACCCGCACACAGACCCGCACACAGACCACGCACAGAGACCCGACAGACCCGACAGAGACCCGCAGACCGAACAGACCCCACACATACCCGAGACCCGCACACACAGACCCAGACACGACCCGCACACAGATCCCGCACCAGACCGCACACAGACCCGACACACGACACAGACCCAGACCCGGACCAGCACACAGACCAGACACACAAGACCCGCACACACAGACCCGCACACAGACCCGCACACAGACTCGCCAGACCCCACACAGACCCGCACACGACCGCACACAGACCCGCACAGACCCGCACACAGACCCGCACACAGACCCGACACAGACCCGCACACAGACCCGCCCAGACCCGCACACAGACCCGGCACAGACCCTGACCAGGGGTCGGGACAGTACCGGGGGAGGGGGAATACCTCTCCCTCTCCCCGCGGATTTACCGGAAATTCCCGGGATTTTTTTCTCGGTTTTTTCCCCGTTTCTGTCCAGCGTTTCCGGTACCTGAGTTGAACCTTGACGTTTGCTGCCGTCACTTCCGATTGTACCCGCGGTGCCTTTCGGGAGATGCAGTCCCCGCGCCCCAGACTACAACTCCCATGCTGCCCCGCACTGCCGCGCACGCGTGACCCTCCCCCGCCAGCCAATGGGAACCGACTCTCAACAACAATCAGAACCCGCTTCCGGTCACAACGCCTGGAATTGATTTCCCGCCAAAACAAAATACAGTGAGGGAGAGAGATGAGGAGAGGGAGGGAGAGAGAGGGAGTGGGGGTGGAGAGGGAGGGGGGAGGGAGATGAGGGAGTGGGGAGAGGGAGGGAGAGAGGGGAGTGAGGGAGAGAGAGGGAGAGTGAGGGGAGAGAGGGAGTGAGGGAGAGAGGAGGGAGATGGGAGGGGAGGGGAGGGCGTGATGGAGAGAGAGGGAGATGGAGTGGGAAGAGAGGGAGTGAGGGGGAGAGGGGGGGGAGGGAGTGAGAGGGAGTAGGAGGGAGAGAGAGGGAGGGGAGGGAGAGGAGAGATGGAGAGGGGAGGAGGGAGAGGGGGTAGTGAGGGAGGGAGAGAGGGGAGGAGAGGTGAGAGTGAGGGATAGGAGAGGGAGAGGGAGGGAGAGGGAGGGAGTGAGGGAGAGAGAGGGAGAGGGAGGGAGGGAGAGGGAGTGAGGGAGGGAGAGGGAGAGGGAGGAGAGAGAGGGAGGGGAGGGGAGAGGAGGGAGGGAGAGAGAGAGAGAGAGAGGTTGAGTAGGGAGAGAGAGGGAGGGGAGAGAGAGGAGAGAGGGAGAGGGAGAGAGAGGGAGAGAGGAGGGAGAGAGAGAGGGAGAGAGGAGGGAGGGAGGAGGGAGGAGAGAGAGTGAGGGAGGGGGGAGAGAGGGGGGGGGAGAGTGAGGGAGGGAGGGAGTGGGTGGGGGGAGAGAGAGGGAGGGAGAGAGAGGAGGAGAGAGGGGGAGAGAGGGAGGGAGAGGTAGGGAGGGAGAGGAGAGAGAGTGAGTGAGGAGGGAGGAGAGGGAGGAGGGGAGAGGGAGGGAGAGAGAGTGGGGAGTGAGGAGGGAGAGTGAGGGGGATGAGAGGAGAGAGAGAGAGGGAGAGTGAGAGGGAGGGAGTGAGAGGGGGGGAGGGAGAGGGGAGAGAGAGGGAGGGAGAGAGAGAGAGGGAGAGGAGAGAGAGAGGGAGGGAGGGGAGGAGGAGAGAGAGGGAGGGAGGGAGGAGAGGGAGGGAGATGAGAGGGGAGGGGAGAGGAGGGGAGGGAGAGGGAGGAGAGAGGAGAGAGTGAAGAGGAGAGGGAGGGAGGGAGGGAGGGAGGGAGAGAGGGAGGGAGAGAGAGAGAGAGGGGGAGGAGAGAGGGGGGGGAGGGTGGGGGGGGGTGGAGGAGGGGAGATTAGAGGGAGTGAGGGAGAGAGAGGGAGTGAGGGAGTGAGAGGGAGGGTGGGGAGAGAGGGAGGGAGAGGGGAGAGAGAGGGAGGGGAGAAGGGAGAGAAGGGAGTGAGGGAGGATGGGGGTGTTGGGGGTGGGGGGGTGGGGGTGGGTGGGGGTGGGGGGGGGGGGGGTGGGTGAGAGTGAGGGAGGGGAGAGAGGGAGGGAGAGAGGAGAGAGGGGGGTGATTGGTGGGGGAGGGAGGAGAGGGAGTGAGAGAGGGAGGGAGAGAGAGAGGGTGGGGGGGGGGGGGGGGGTGGGGGGGGGTGGGGGGTGGGGGGGGGGGGTGGTGGGGTTGGGGGGGGGGGGTTTGGGGGGGGTAGGAGAGAGGAGGGAGGGAGGTGAGGAGGAGGGAGAGAGGGAGGGAGAGATGGGGGGGGGGGGGGGGGTTGGGGGGGGGGGGGTGGGGGGGGGGGGGGAGGGAGAGAGAGGTAGTGAGTAGAGAGAGGGAGGAGGAGAGGGGGGGGGTGTGGGGGGTGGGGTGGGTTTTGGTTGGTGGGTGGGTGGGGGTGGGTGGGGGGGGGGGGTGGGGGGGTGGGGGGGGGGGGTGGGGGAGGGAGAGGGGAGTGAGGGGTGAGGGAGGAGAGGTAGGGAGAAGAGAGGGAGAGAGGGAGGGAGGGGTTTGGGGTGGGGGGGGGGGGGGGTGGGGGTGGGGGGGGGGGGGGGGGGAGGAGAGGGAGGGAGGGAGAGAGGGGAGTGGGGAGAGATGGAGTGATGAGAGAGATGGGAGTGGGGAGGGAGGGAGGAGAGAGGGGAGGGGGGGGAGAGAGAGAGGAGTGAGGGAGAGAGAGGAGTGAGAGAGAGAGAGAGATAGGGGAGAGAGAGGAGGGAGAGAGAGGAGGTAGAGAGAGGGAGGGAGGAGTGAGGGAGGGAGAGAGAGGGAGTGAGTGAGGGAGGTGGAGAGAGGGAGTGAGGGAGGAGGGAGAGTGAGGGAGGGAGAGAGAGGGAGTGAGGGGGGGGGGGGGGGTGGGTTTTTGGTGGCGAGAGAGGGAGGAGAGAGAGGGAGGGAGAGAGAGGGAGGGAGAGAGAGGAGGGGAGAGAGAGGGAGGGAGTGAGGGGAGGGAGGGAGAGGGAGTGAGGGAGGAGATTAGGGATGGAGGGTGAGTGAGGGAGAGATAGGTTAGGGAGAGGAGAGTGGAGGGATGTGAGTGTAGTGAGATTGGGAGTGGGGAGAGGAGGGAGTGAGGGAGGGAGGAGGGTATTGGTTTTTTTTGGGGAGGGAGAGGGATGAGGGGGGGTGGGTTGGGGGGTTTTTTTTTTGGTGTGGTGGGAGAGGGAGGGGGGAGAGGGAGGGAGAGAGAGGGAGGGAGAGAGAGTTTGAGAGAGGAGTTGGTGAGAGAGGGGAGGGAGAGAGAGAGACTTGTTGGAGGGAGAGAGGGAGTGAGGGGAGTAGGGAGGGAGAGAGAGGGAGTGAGGGTTGAGGATAGTTTTTGTGAGAGGGAGGTTTTGGGTTGGAGGAGAGGGAGGGAGAGAGAGAGATGGAGGGAGGGGAGGGAGTATGAGGGAGTGAGGGTTTTATTTGGGTGAGGGGGATGGGAGGGAGATTTGGGAGAGGAGAGGGAAGTTTTTGTGGGGAGTGAGGAAGTTGAGGGGTTTTTGGAGAGTGAGTGAGGGAGAGATAGGGAGGGAGAGTGGTGGAGGTGAAATGACAAAGGAAACCCGGTGAGTGTCTGTTTGGGGAGGGGGGGAGCAGAGACTCCCACAGTGAGCAGACCCATTGGAGCGGCTCCTGGCGCTGGGATCCCCCCGTGTTGGGGGGTGGGGGGGGGTGGGTAGGATGGGGGGTGGGGGAGGGGGGTGGGGGGGGGTGAGGAGGGGGGGGTGGGGGGGGGGGGGGGGTGGGGGGGTGTGGGGGGGGGGGGGGGGGGGGCTGGGATCCCCCCGTGATTGGGGGGGGGGGGGGGGCTGGGATCCCCCCGTGAGGGGGGGGGGGGGGGGGCTGGGATCCCCCCGTGATTGGGGGGGGGGGGGGGGGGGGGGGGGGGGGGTGTGCTGCCCCCCGTGATGAATTGGGGGGTAGGAACCCCCCACGGTAGGGGAGGGAGGAGGGATGTTCCCTGTGGTTCACCATTCCTGTGTAAAGGAGATTGGCTGCATTTGTTCATTGTATGTACAATGCTGCTCGGTTGTATTGCTGCCTGTGTGTGGGACTGTGCCGCCTCTGTTTTGAGTGACCCTCTTTCTGTCAGAGTGTTACACGATGTTACACCATCCACCCACAGCCCAGGGACGTTCAGCTGGAGCTGGGACACTGCTGAGACACACTCGCTGATGACAGTGATGGGAGTTCATGTAATCGAGGAGAAAACAAATGAAGACGAGTCCTTGGAGCCAGCAGTTCCTCAGAAACGTCCTAGGAACTGTCGGGGGAAAGAGAATCAGCCTCGTACCTTCCTGATGCCTAAGAGATTTCGCAGAAGTGCTGGGTCTTTATCAGGTAGAGAGCAGACACTTTTTGCAGAGCAGCTGGAGCTAGTGTTCAGCAGGATATTTGCAGATTGATTTCAATTCCATATTCCTACCCTCAATATCCCTCATGGGAACTGGTACTGTCACTGGGCCAGTAATCCAGAAACCCAGGGTAATGCTCTATGGACCCAGGTTCAAATCTACCACAGCAGATGGTGAAATTTGAATTCAATAAAAATTTGGAATTAAGAATCCACTGATGACCGTGAACCCATTGTCAATTGTTGGAAAATCCCATCTGGGTCACTAATGTTCTTCAGCAAAGGAAATCTGTCTTTATCCGGTCTGACCTACATGTGACTCCACAACCACAACAATGTGGGTATCTGTTAACTATCCTCAGGAATGGGAGGTCCAGTAATCCAACATGATTTCCACCACCCTCTGGGTGACAAGGAATGTAATTCCTGATGGAATTTTAAATTGGGTTTGCAGGACAGAACAATCTCTTCAAACAAACAAGTTAACTTTACAAAACTTGTCACAATAATAGTGGGCAGTCCATTTGTTGTACATGAAGTTTTGGGCATACAAAAATTGGATGTGCAGCATTTGTATAATTCCAAGACCCTACAAGGACCATGAGTAAAATCCAGCTTCAGTATGATGTTGCAGTTATCAAAATTTGTGTACAACGTCATTGTTCACAAAATGTTAGATTATATTGCACAAGGCTAATGGGATACAAGGACAGGTAGCTAGATGGATAAGTAACTGGCTTGGTAATAGGAGACAGAGAGTAATAGTGGAAGGGTGTTTTTCTAGCTGGAGGTCGGTCACTAGTGGTGTGCCGCAGGGCTCAGTACTGGGACCTCTTCTATTTGTAATATATATAAATAACTTGGAAGAGGGAGTAAGTGGAGTGATCAGCAAGTTTGCAGACAATACAAAGATGGCTGGACTTGCGGATAGTGAGGAGCATTGTCAGGCAATGCAGCAGGACATAGGCTGGTAGCTTGGGCAGACAGATGGCAGATGGAATTCAATCCTGATAAATGTGAGGTGATGCATTTCGGGAGAAAGAATGTAGGGGGGTGGTATATGATAAAGGGTAAACCTATTAAGAGTATAGAAATGCAGAGGGACCTGGGGGTGCAGGTGCACAAGTCTCTGAAGGTGGCAGAGCAAGTGGAGAAGGTTGTGAAGAAAGCATATGGTATGTTAGCCTTTATACGAAGGGGTATAGAGTACAAGAGCTGGCCTTTAATGTTGCAGTTGTATAAAATGTTGGTTAGACCTCATTTGGAATACTGCGTCCAGTTCTGGTCGCCTTACTACCAGAAGGACATGGAGACTCTGGAGAGAGTGCAGAGGAGGTTTACCAGGATGCTTCCTGGTATCGAAGGTCTGAGTTACGAGGAGAGGTTAGGCAAATTGGGACTGTTTTCCTCAGAAATTTGTAGCCTTAGAGGAGATCTAATAGAGATGTACAAGATTATGAGGGGTATAGATAGAGTAAACAGGGTTAAGCTTTTTCCTAGAATGGACTCGAATAGCACGAGGGGTCACGGGCTTAGGGTGAGGGGGATAAGGTATAATTTGGACGCTAGAGGGAGTTTTTTCACACAGAGGATGGTGGGGATATGGAATGCACTGCCAAGTAAAGTGGTGGAGGGCCATTTGATGGGCAACACGACAGCTCAGTGACTATCGCGGTGCTGTGCAGATAAATGGATTTGGGCCTGTGTCTGTGGAAGTTTGCGCATTCTCCCCGTGCTTGTGTGGGTTTTCTCCGGGCACTCCGGTTTCCTCCCACATCCCCAAGATGTGCTCTTAGGCTAATTGGCAGAACAAATTCTCCCTGAATTGTCTCAAATTTGGTTTTTTAATCCATAGATCTGTAAACATGGACAGGGATACGGGTAGAGGTGGGAACATCGGGTTGGCGCATGGGCTCGTTAGGCCGAAGGGCCTATTTCCCGTGCTGTTTTGTTCTTTGTTCTCCTCAAATCCCCTGCTACCTGCTCCACAAAGGGGAAAGATTTCTTCCTGTTGACCTGATCCATATTGTTCAGTCCTGTCTCTCTCTCTCTGTCTCTCTCTCTCTCCCTCCGCCACCCCCCATTCCTGGCCCGCGCCCCCGTGTTTGGGGTGTATGAAGGTAGATTCTGATTTGACTGGTTTCTTCTCTCCAGCTGTCAGCTGTTCCTGGGAACAGATGCCCGATGAGCTGCTATTGGTGATATTTCACTGCCTGTCTCTGCCACACCTCCTGAAAGCCTCGCGAGTGAGCAAGCGCTGGCACCGATTAGCGTGAGTACCCATTCTGGGCACCTTCTCTGAACAGAGCTGTCAGGAAACCAGCCACAATCGAAGCATTTCAACAGGTCACAGGAAACCAGTCTTCACTCCTTGGAGATCTGGTAATCTAATCGAGGGATTCGAGATGGTTTATATATAGAATAACAGATACCCGGGAGTGAGTTACAGACTGGAATATAATCAAGGGGTTCGGGGTGGTTTATATATAGAATAACGGATACCCGGGAGTGAGTTACAGGCTGGAATCTAATCGAGGGGTTTGGGGTGGTTTATATATAGAATAACAGATACCTGGGAGTAAGTTACAGACTGGAATCTAATCGAGGGGTTTGGGATAGTTTATATATAGAATAACAGATACCCGGGAGTGAGTTACAGACTGGAATCTAATCGAGGGGTTCGGGGTGGTTTATATATAGAATAACAGATACCCGGGAGTGAGTTACAGACTGGAATCTAATCGAGGGGTTCGGGGTGGTTTATATATAGAATAACAGATACCCGGGAGTGAGTTACAGACTGGAATCTAATCGAGGGGTTCGGGGTGGTTTATATATAGAATAACAGATACCCGGGAGTGAGTTACAGACTGGAATCTAATCGAGGGGTTCGGGGTGGTTTATATATAGAATAACAGATACCCGGGAGTGAGTTACAGACTGGAATCTAATCGAGGGGTTCGGGGTGGTTTATATATAGAATAACAGATACCCGGGAGTGAGTTACAGACTGGAATCTAATCGAGGGGTTCGGGGTGGTTTATATATAGAATAACAGATCCCCGGGAGTGAGTTACAGACTGGAATCTAATCGAGGGGTTCGGGGTGGTTTATATATAGAATAACAGATACCCGGGAGTGAGTTACAGACTGGAATCTAATCGAGGGGTTCGGGTGGTTTATATATAGAATAACAGATACCCGGGAGTGAGTTACAGACTGGAATCTAATCGAGGGGTTCGGGATGGTTTATATATAGAATAACAGATACCCGGGAGTGAGTTACAGACTGGAATCTAATCGAGGGGTTCGGGGTGGTTTATATATAGAATAACAGATACCCGGGAGTGAGTTACAGACTGGAATCTAATCGAGGGGTTCGGGGTGGTTTATATATAGAATAACAGATACCCGGGAGTGAGTTACAGACTGGAATCTAATCGAGGGGTTCGGGGTGGTTTATATATAGAATAACAGATACCCGGGAGTGAGTTACAGACTGGAATCTAATCGAGGGGTTCGGGGTGGTTTATATATAGAATAACAGATACCCGGGAGTGAGTTACAGACTGGAATCTAATCGAGGGGTTCGGGGTGGTTTATATATAGAATAACAGATACCCGGGAGTGAGTTACAGACTGGAATCTAATCGAGGGGTTCGGGGTGGTTTATATATAGAATAACAGATACCCGGGAGTGAGTTACAGACTGGAATCTAATCGAGGGGTTCGGGGTGGTTTATATATAGAATAACAGATACCCGGGAGTGAGTTACAGACTGGAATCTAATCGAGGGGTTCGGGGTGGTTTATATATAGAATAACAGATACCCGGGAGTGAGTTACAGACTGGAATCTAATCGAGGGGTTCGGGGTGGTTTATATATAGAATAACAGATACCCGGGAGTGAGTTACAGACTGGAATCTAATCGAGGGGTTCGGGGTGGTTTATATATAGAATAACAGATACCCGGGAGTGAGTTACAGACTGGAATCTAATCGAGGGGTTCGGGGTGGTTTATATATAGAATAACAGATACCCGGGAGTGAGTTACAGACTGGAATCTAATCGAGGGGTTCGGGATGGTTTATATATAGAATAACAGATACCCGGGAGTGAGTTACAGACTGGAATCTAATCGAGGGGTTCGGGGTGGTTTATATATAGAATAACAGATACCCGGGAGTGAGTTACAGACTGGAATCTAATCGAGGGGTTCGGGGTGGTTTATATATAGAATAACAGATACCCGGGAGTGAGTTACAGACTGGAATCTAATCGAGGGGTTCGGGGTGGTTTATATATAGAATAACAGATACCCGGGAGTGAGTTACAGACTGGAATCTAATCGAGGGGTTCGGGGTGGTTTATATATAGAATAACAGATACCCGGGAGTGAGTTACAGACTGGAATCTAATCGAGGGGTTCGGGGTGGTTTATATATAGAATAACAGATACCCGGGAGTGAGTTACAGACTGGAATCTAATCGAGGGGTTCGGGGTGGTTTATATATAGAATAACAGATACCCGGGAGTGAGTTACAGACTGGAATCTAATCGAGGGGTTTGGGGTGGTTTATATATAGAATAACAGATACCCGGGAGTGAGTTACAGACTGGAATCTAATCGAGGGGTTCGGGGTGGTTTATATATAGAATAACAGATACCAGGGAGTGAGTTACAGACTGGAATCTAATCAGGGGGTTCAGGGTGGTTTATATATAGAATAACAGATACCCGGGAGTGAGTTACAGACTGGAATCTAATCGAGGGGTTCGTGATGGTTTATATACAGGATAACAGATATCCGGGAGTGAGTTATAGGCTGGAATCTAATCAAGGGGTTCGGGATGTTTTATATATAGAATAACAGATACCTGGGAGTGAGTTACAGACTGGAATCTAATCGAGGGGTTCGGGGTGGTTTATATATAGAATAACAGATACCCGGGAGTGAGTTACAGACTGGAATCTAATCGAGGGGTTCGGGGTGGTTTATATATAGAATAACAGATACCCGGGAGTGAGTTACAGACTGGAATCTAATCGAGGGGTTCGGGGTGGTTTATATATAGAATAACTGATCCCCTGGGAGTGAGTTACAGATTGGAATCTAATCGAGGGGTTCGGGGTGGTTTATATATAGAATAACAGATTCCCGGGAGTGAGTTACAGACTGGAATCTAATCGAGGGGTTCGGGATGGTTTATATATAGAATAACAGATACCCGGGAGTGAGTTACAGACTGGAATCTAATCGAGAGTTCAGGGTGGTTTATATATAGAATAATAGATACCCGGGAGTGAGTTACAGACTGGAATCTAATCGAGGGGTTCGGGGTGGTTTATATATAGAATAACAGATACCCGGGAGTGAGTTACAGACTGGAATCTAATCGAGGGGTTCGGGGTGGTTTATATATAGAATAACAGATACCCGGGAGTGAGTTACAGACTGGAATCTAATCGAGGGGTTCGGGGTGGTTTATATATAGAATAACAGATACCCGGGAGTGAGTTACAGACTGGAATCTAATCGAGGGGTTCAGGGTGGTTTATATATAGAATAACAGATACCCGGGAGTGAGTTACAGACTGGAATCTAATCGAGGGGTTCGGGGTGGTTTATATATAGAATAACAGATACCCGGGAGTGAGTTACAGACTGGAATCTAATCGAGGGGTTCGGGGTGGTTTATATATAGAATAACAGATACCCGGGAGTGAGTTACAGACTGGAATCTAATCGAGG
>JAGIQG010000006.1:1838013-1936537 GCA_024679065.1 Sphyrna mokarran
AGAACAGGCCCTTCAGCCTTCGATGTTGCGCCGACCAATTAAGAAAAAGCAATGACCCTCTAACCTAAACCATTCCCTTTTCATCCATAAACTTATCTACTAACCTCTTAAACGCCACCAAACTTGGCGCATCTACAACTGCTGCAGGCAGGGCATTCCATACCCTTACCACCCTCTGGGTAAAGAACCTACCTCTGACATCCGTCCTATAACTACCACCCCTTAATTTAAAGCTATGTCCCCTCGTGCTAGCTTTCTCCATCCTAGGAAAAAGGCTATCACTGTCCACCCTATCTAAACCTCTAATCATCTTATATGTTTCGATAAGGTCTCCTCTTAGCCGCCTCCTTTCTAACGAAAACAACCTCAAATCCCTCAGCCTCTCTCATAAGACCTGCCCTCCATACCAGGCAACATCCTGGTAAACCTCCTCTGTACCCTCTCCAATGCCTCCACATCTTTCTTATAATGTGGGGACCAGAACTGCACACAATACTCCAAGTGCGGCCGCACTAGAGTTTTGTACAGTTGCAACATGACGTTGCGGCTCCGAAATTCAATCCCCCTACCAATAAAAGCTAAGACTCCATATGCCTTCTTAACAACCTCATCGACTTGATTGCCAACTTTCAGGGATCTATGCACATATACACCAAGATCCCTCTGTTCTTCAACACTATTAAGAGTCCTACCATTAGCCCTATACTCTACACATTTGTTATTCCTGCCAAAGTGAATTACCTCACACTTTTCCGCATTAAACTCCATTTGCCACCTCTCGGCCCAGCTCTGCAACTTGTCCAAGTCTCTCTGCAAACTATAACACCCCTCTTCACTATCTACCACTCCACCGACTTTAGTGTCATCTGCAAATTTACTAATCCATCCTTCAATACCCTCATCCAGATCATTTATAAAAATTACAAACAGCAGGGGCCCCAAAACAGACCCCTGAGGTACACCACTTGTAACCGAACTCCACGATGAATAACTTCCATCAACCACCACCCTCTGTCTTCTATCTGCTAGCCAATTCCTAATCCAATTAGCTAAATCACCCTCAATCCCATACATCTGCATTTTCTGCAGAAGCCTTCCATGGGAACCTTATCGAACGCCTTACTAAAGTCCATATATACCACATCAACTGCCTTACCCCCATCCACCTCTTTGGTCACTTTTTCAAAAAACTCAATAAGGTTAGTAAGGCACGACCTACCCTTCACAAAACCATGCTGACTATCCCCAATCAATTCATTTCTCTCTAAATAACTATAAATCCTATCCCTAATAATTCTCTCCAATACTTTGCCCACAACAGAAGTAAGACTCACCGGCCTATAATTCCCCGGAAAGTCTCTCTTCCCCTTCTTGAACAATGGGACCACATTCGCTATCCTCCAGTCTTCCGGCACTATACCCGTAACCAACAACGACCTGAAGATCAGAGCCAGAGGCTCTGCAATCGCCTCTCTCGCCTCCCAGAGAATCCTAGGGTAAATCCCGTCCGGCCCAGGGGACTTATCTAACTTCAAACCCTCAAGAATATCTAGCACATCCTCCTTATCTACTTCAATACTTTCCAGTTTGCAACCCTGTATCCCAGTGTTCTCCACAACTACATTTACATCTCCCTGCGTGAATACGTGAAATGGAATGGGTTCAAAGGTTATGGGGAAAAAACAGGATTGGGCTGTTGAGTTCGACAATCACCCATGCTCACGATGAATGGCCTCCTCCTGCTCCTATGTTTCTATGTTAAACCTATTTTACCTCGTAACTGATATTTCTACTCAGAGGGAAAAGCTGTGAATATCCATTCTATCCATGCCTTCATAATTTTGTAGACTTCTATCAGGTCTATCAGCAGCGAGACATAGATAGGATGCAAGACTGGGCGGAGAAGCGGCAGATGGATTTCAACGCGGATAAATGTGTGGTTGTCCATTTTGGCAGGACCAATGGGATGAAGGAGTATAATATCAAGGGTAGGAGTCTTGGCAGTGTTGAAGAGCAGAAGGATCTTGGGGTCCGGGTCCATAGGATTCTTAAATCTGCCCCACAAGTGGAGGATGTGGTCAAGAAGGCATATGGTGTATTGGCCTTCATTAATCGTGGGATTGAGTTTAGGAGTCGGGAGGTAATGCTGCAACTTTATAAGACACTTGTCAGATGCCACTTGGAGTATTGTGCGCAGTTCTGGTCACCTCACTATAGGAAGGATGTGGAAGCTATTGAGAGGTTGCAGAGGAGATTTACAAGGATGTTGCCTGGATTGGGAGGCATGCCTTATGAAGATAGGTTGAGGGAGCTGGGACTCTTCTCCCTGGAGAGACAAAGGTTGAGAGGTGACCTGATAGAGGTTTATAAGATTTTGAGAGGAATAGATAGAGTGCATTCTCAGAGACTATTTCCCAGGGCTGAAATGGTCGCTACGAGAGGACACAGGTTTAAGGTGCCGGGGGGCAAGTACAGAGGAGATGTTAGGGGTAAGTTTTTCACTCAGAGGGTGGTGAGTGAGTGGAATCGGCTGCTGTAAGTGGCAGTAGAGGAAACTCGCTGGGGTCTTTTAAGAGACTTCTGGGTGAGTACATGGGATTTAATGGGATTGGAAGTTACAGATAGTTCTATGGCCTGGTAGGGTATAGATATGATCAACACAACTTGTGGGCCGAAGGGCCTGTTTGTGCTGTAGTGTTCTATGTTCTAGGTCATCCATCAGCTTCTGATATTCCAGTGAAAATAACCTCACTTCATAGCTACTCCCCTCCAAACCAGGCAACATCCTGGTAAATTCTTTTCTGTACCCTCCCCAAAACCTCCATCCTTCTGCTGATCGAACAGTTACCCCAAATCTGCATCCTGTCAACCTCTCCCATAATCTTCTACCACCCCTTACTTACCAAGAATCTATCTAGTTCTGCCTTAAGAGTATTCAGACTCTGCTTCCAATGCCTTTTAGGGAAATCTCAACAAAGAAATTCAAAGCTCCATTTTAAACTGCAATCCCCTTATTTTTAAACCGTGATCCCCTAATTCTAGATTCACTTAAGAGGAAATATCCTCTTCACACCCACTCTGATAATACTCCTCAGAATCTCACTCTTCTAAAGTGAATGGTTTCAAACCTAACTTCTCCAACCTTTCCTCATTAAACAATCTGCCCATTCCAGGTATGAGTCTAGTAAACCTTCCCTGAGCTGCTTCCAACATACTTACATCCTTAAATAATGTGACCAATACCATACACAGTCATCTCCCTACCTTTGTAATCAATTCCCTTCACAACAATCACATTCTTTTAGTTTTCCTAGTACTTGCTGTCCTGTATATCAGCCTTCCGTGATTCATATACTAAGACACCCAGATCCCTCTGCACCTCTGCTCGACAATTTCTCACCATTGGATAATAGGTTTCTTTTTTATTCTTCCTGCCAAAACGGACTATTTCCCATTCTTCCACATTTGGAGAAGTTTGGACTGATTAGAAATAGTCAGCATGGTTTTGTCAAGGGCAGGTCATGCCTTACGAGCTTAGCTGAGTTCTTCGAAAACGTGACTGAACACATTGATGAAGGAAGGGCGGTGGACGTAATGTACATGGACTTTAGTAAGGCGTTTGATAAGATCCCACATGCAAGGCTTCTGGAGAAGGTGAGAGGGCATGGGATCCAAGGGGCTATGGCCTCGTGGATCCACAACTGGCTTGCTGGCAGAAGGCAGAGAGTGGTTGTGGATGGGTCTTGTTCTGCACGGAGGTCGGTAACCAGTGGAATGCCCCAGGGATCTGTTCTGGGACTCCGGCTGTTTGTCATTTTCATAAATGACCTGGATGAGGAAGTGGAGGGATGGGTTAGCAAGTTCGCCGGCGATACAAAGATCGGTGGTGTTGTGGATGGTCTGGAGGGATGCCAAAAGTTGCAGCGGGACATAGACAGGATGCAAGACTGGGCGGAGAAGTGGCAGATGGACTTCAACTCAGATAAATGTGTAGTGGTCCATTTTGGCAGGAATAATGGGATGAAGGAGTACAATATAAGGGGTAGGAGTCTTAGCTGTGTTGTAGAGCAGAAGGATCTCGGGGTCTGGGTCCATAGGACTCTTAAATCGGCCTCGCAGGTGGAGGAAGTGGTCAAGAAGGCGTACGGTGTACTGGCCTTCATTAATCGAGGAATAGAGTTTAGGAGTCAGGAGGTAATGATGCAGCTCTATAAGACTCTTGTCAGACCCCAGTTGGAGTATTGTGCGCAGTTCTGGTCGCCTCATTATAGGAAGGATGTAGAGGCTATTGAGAGGGTTCAGAGGAGATTTATAAGGATGCTGCCTGGATTGGGAGGCAGGCCTTATGAAGATAGGTTGAGGGAGCTGGGACTCTTCTCACTGGAGAGATGTAGGTTGAGAGGCGACCTGATAGAGGTTTATAAAATGTTGAGAGGAATAGATAGGGTGGACTCTCAGAGACTATTTCCCCGAGCGGAAATGGTCAATACGAGAGGACACAGATTTAAGGTGCAGGGAAGCAAATACAAAGGAGATGTCAGGGGTAGGTTTTTCACTCAGAGGGTGGTGAGTGAATGGAACCGACTGCCGTCGGAGGTTGTTGAGGCAAACTCACTGGGGTCTTTTAAGAGACTTCTGGATGAGTATATGGAAAAGAATAGGATAGGGGGTTATAGATAGGTCTGTGGATTGGTAGATGTGATCGGCGTGAGTCGTGGGCCGAAGGGCCTGTTTGTGCTGTATTGTTCTATGTTCTATTGTTCTCCACTTGCTGGGTTTTTGCTGACTTGCTTACAGCTCCGACTTCATACCCTCATTATTGCCTTTATTTAATGATGTGGAGATGCCAGCAGCAGACTGGGGTGGGCACAGTAAGAAGTCTCACAGCACCAGATTAAAGAGGAGAGATGAAGGAGCAGCTCGTGCTATCAAATAAATCTATTGGACTTTAACCTGGTGTTGTGAGACTTCTTACTGTGTTTTTATTTAAGTCAAAAAAAAACAAAATCTGAGACACATTCCTTTCTCTCTCAAACTGAATGTAAAATTCTATCATAGTATGGTCACAGCTACCAAGGGGCATCGTCACTGAGAAGTATTTAGTTACTCCCATCTTGTTGCAATACCAGGTCTAGTATAGTTTGCTTTGTGTTTGGCAGAGACAGAGATACTTGGTTCTTTATTAATAAAGGAATCAATGGTTATGGGGAGAAGGCAAGAGAATGGGGGTAAGAATCATATCAGCCGTGATTGAATGGTGGAGCAGACTTGATGAGTCGAATGGTGTAAATCTACTCCTAAATCTTATAGAACATAGAACACTACAGCACAAACAGGCCCTTCGGCCCACAAATTGTGCCGATCATATCAGTACCTACCAGGCCAGAGAACTATCTGTAACTCCCAATCCCATTAAATCCCATGTACTCATCCAGAAGTCTCTTAAAAGACCCCAGCGAGTTCGCCTCTACCACCACTGACGGCAACCGATTCCATTCACTCACCACCCTCTGAGTGAAAAACTTACCTCTAACATCTCCTCTGGTCAGAGAACCTGCTGATCGAAGAAACTATTTCAAAAACATGTGATAGGCTACCTTTGCCCATCTGACGTTTCCAGTCTATAAGTAAATTAACGTTTCCCAAGATTACTGGCACATCTTTCTGACAAACTCAAATGACTTCCTTCTTTATGCTGTACCTGTTAAGGCTATGACACAACTCCTACGAGTGATTTCTTCCTTTACCATTTCTTATCTCTACCCAAATCATTTCTACATCCTGTTTCTTGAATCAGAAAGAAAGAAAGCAAGATACTCTCAAGTGCAGAAAGAGGCCATTCAGCCCATCGAGTCTGCACCAACCACAATCCCACCCAGGCCCTACCCCCATAGCCCTACATATTTACCCACTAATCCCTCTAACCTATACCTCTCAGGACACAAAGGGGGAATTTTTACCATGGCCAATCAACGTAACCCGCACATCTTTGGACTGTGGGAGGAAACCCACGCAGACACGAGGAGAATGTGCAAACTCCACACAGTGACCCAAGCTGGGAATCGAACTCACGTCCCTGGTGCTGTGAAGCAGCGGTGTTAACCACTGTGCCACCATACTGCTCAATCAGATTATCCTCTCTACTGAACTCTAACATTGTTTATGTGGCACTTTATTCAAACGCTTTTGGAAATCCATATAGATCACGTCAATAGCATTCCCCTCATCAACCTTCCCTCTTAACTCGTTATTAAACTATCACATCAACTGACATACAAACAAAAGTCAGATGCAGCAAAGTAGGTGGTTACCGTAGTGACATCCAGGGGCAGGATAATGACAATGAGGAAACACAGATACCAGGCTAATGCTGTCGCCACGATCACCAGCTTATGCTGTTTCCTGAAGTCAGCATATCGATACAGTACCAGCAGTGCCAGGAAGAAAACCACCACAATATCAATGCCCAACGCTGCGCCACTCATGGTCCGAGGGGACAGCGGGGGAATGGGGGCTTTGGGAGCCTCCAGTCCCCAGGGCAATCTGTGAGGAATCTGTGGGAAGATAATCAGAGTGAGAGTCAGACTGGGGGAATTGGGGGGGGGAATTGGGGGGGAATTGGGGGGGAAGGGGAATGGGGGAAAGGGGGGGGGGGAGGGGGGGGGGGGGAGGGGGAGAGGGGGGGGGAGGGGGGGGGGGGGGGAGGGGGGGGGAGGGGGGGGAGGGTGAGCAATCAGCACAGACTGGAGCAGCCTGAGAGACACAACAACATATAACTGAGGGACAGAGCTCCATTCTGATATAGAGACACAGACCACAAACCCCACACAACCCAACAACCCCCAACAACCCACACACCAGACAGAGACCCGCACACAGACCCAGACACACAGACCCGCACACAGACCACACGCACACAGACCCGCCCACAGACCCGCACACAGACCCGCACACAGACCACACGCACAGAACCCAGACACAGACCCAGACAAACCAGACCCAGACCCGCACACAGAACCCAACAGCACAACCCGACAGACCCGCACAGAACCCGCACACAGACCCGCACACAGACCCGACCAGACCCGCACACAGACCCAGACACAGACCCGCACACAGACCCGCACCAGACCGCACACAGACCCCGACACAGACCCAGACCCCACCAGCACACAGACCAGACACGACCCGCACAACCACACAACCCAGACACAGACCCGCACAACCCCACACAGACCCCACACAGACCCGCACACAGACCCGCACACAGACCCGCCACACAGACCCGCACACAGACACGCCCAGACCGCACACAGACCCGCACACGACCGCACACAGACCCCACAGACCCGCACACAGACCCGCACACAGACCCGCACACAGACCCGCACACAGACCCACACAGACCCGCACACAGCCCAAACCCACCAGGGGTCGGGACAGTACCGGGGGAGGGGGAATACCTCTCCCTCTCCCCGCGGATTTACCGGAAATTCCCGGGATTTTTTTCTCGGTTTTTTCCCCGTTTCTGTCCAGCGTTTCCGGTACCTGAGTTGAACCTTGACGTTTGCTGCCGTCACTTCCGATTGTACCCGCGGTGCCTTTCGGGAGATGCAGTCCCCGCGCCCCAGACTACAACTCCCATGCTGCCCCGCACTGCCGCGCACGCGTGACCCTCCCCCGCCAGCCAATTGGGAACCGACTCTCAACAACCAATCAGAACCCGCTTCCGGTCACAACGCCTGGAATTGAATTTCCCGCCAAACAAAATACAGTGAGGGAGAGAGAAGAGAGAGAGGGAGGGAGAGAGAGGGAGTGAGGGAGGAGAGAGGGAGAGGGGAGGGAGAGAGAGGGAGTGAGGGAGAGGGAGGGAGAGAGAGGGAGTGAGGGAGAGAGAGGGAGAGGGAGGGAGAGAGAGGGAGTGAGGGAGAGAGGAGGGAGAGGGAGGGGAGAGAGAGGGAGTGAGGGAGAGAGAGGGAGAGGGAGGGAGAGAGAGGGAGTGAGGGAGAGAGGAGGAGAGGGAGGGAGAGAGAGGGAGAGGAGGGAGAGAGAGGGAGAGGGAGGGAGAGGAGAGAGGGAGAGAGAGAGGAGGGAGAGAGAGGAGGAGGGAGGGAGGGAGGGGAGGAGAAGGAGAGGAGGGAGAGGAGAGGGAGAGGGAGGGAGAGAGAGGGAGTGAGGGAGAGAGAGGGAGAGGGAGGGAGAGAAGAGGGAGTGAGGGAGGGAGAGGGAGAGGGAGGAGAGAGAGGGAGAGGGAGGGAGAGAGGAGGGAGGGAGAGAGAGAGAGAGAGAGGGAGGAGGAGGGAGAGAGAGGGAGGGGAGAGAGAGGAGAGAGGGAGAGGGAGAGAGAGAGGAGAGAGGGAGGGAGAGAGAGAGAGAGAGAGGAGGGAGGGAGAGAGGGAGGAGAGAGAGAGAGAGGAGAGAGGGGAGAGAGGGAGGAGAGAGGAGAGTGAGGGAGGGAGGGAGAGAGAGTGAGGAGGGAGAGAGAGGGAGGGAGAGAGAGGAGGAGAGAGGAGGGAGAGAGAGAGGGAGAGGGAGGGAGGGAGAGGAGAGAGAGTGAGTGAGGAGGGAGGAGAGGGAGGAGAGGAGAGGGAGGGAGAGAGAGAGGGAGTGAGGAGAGAGAGTGAGAGGGAGAGAGGAGAGAGAGAGAGGGAGAAGAGAGGGAGGGAGAGAGAGGGAGGGAGGGAAGAGAGAGAGAGAGAGGGAGGGAGAGAGAGAGAGGGAGAGAGAGAGAGAGAGGGAGGGAGGGGAGGAGAGAGAGAGGGAGGAGGAGAGAGAGAGGGAGAGAAGGAGGGGAGGGAGAGGAGGGAGAGAGAGAGGGAGGAGAGAGGAGAGAGAGGAGAGGAGAGGGAGGGAGAGAGGGAGGGAGGGAGAGAGGGAGGAGAGAGAGAGAGAGAGGGGGAGGAGAGAGGGAGAGGGAGGGAGAGAGGGAGGGAGAGAGGGGAGAAGAGGGAGTGAGGGAGAGAGAGGGAGTGAGGGAGAGAGAGGGAAGGAGGGAGAGAGAGGGAGGGAGAGGGAGAGAGAGAGGGAGGGGAGAAGGGAGAGAAGGGAGTGAGGGAGGAGAGAGGGAGTGAGGCAGAAGAGAGGAGTGGGAGAAAAGGGAGGAGAAGAGGGAGAGAGGGAGGAGAGGGAGAGAGTGAGGGAGGGAGAGAGAGGGAGTGAGAGAGGAGAAGAGAGAGGGACGAGAGAGAGAGGGAGGGAGAGAGAGGGAGTGAGAGAGGGAGGGAGAGAGAGAGGAGTGAGGGAGAGAGGAGGGAGAGAGGGGAGGAGAGAGAGGGAGGGTGAGAGAGGAGGGAGAGAGAGAGGGAGAGAGGAGGAGAGAGAGGGAGAGAAGAGAGGGAGGAGAAGGAGAGAGAGAGGGAGGGAGGATAGAGGAGGAGGGAGAGAGGGAGGGAGAGAGAGGGAGGAGGAGGGGAGAGAGAGAAGAGAGAGAGAGGGAGGGAGAGTGAGGCGAGAGGAGGGAGCGGAGGGAGAGAGAGGTAGAGAGAGAAAGAGGGAGAGAGGAGAAGAGAGGGAATGAAGGAGGGAGTAGGGAGGAAGATGGCGAGAAGGATGAGAGAGGAGAGAGATGGGAAGAGAGAAGGGAGGGATGGGAGAGAGAGATGGAGAGAGGAAGAGGAGAGGGAGGAGGGAGAGGGGAGTGAGGGGAGAGGGAGGAGAGCGAGGGAGAAGAGAGGGAGAGAGGGAGGGAGGAGGAAAGGGAAGTGAGGAGAGAGAGACGGAGAGGTGGGGGAAGAGAGGAGGAAGGAGAGGGGAGAGAGAGAGGAGAGGGAGGGAGGGAGAGAGAGGGAGTGAGGGAGAGATGAGAGGATGAGAGAGAAGGAGAAGATGCGGGAGGGAGAGAGGAGAGAGAGGGAGGGGGGAGGAGAGAGAGAAGAGTGAGGGAGAGAGAGGAGTGAGAGAGAGAGAGAGATAGGGGAGAGAGAGGAGGGAGAGAGAGGAGGGAGAGAGACGGAGGGAGGAGTGAGGGAGAGAGAGAGAGGGAGTGAGTGAGGGAGGGAGAGAGGGAGTGAGGGAGAGAGAGGAGAGTGAGGGAGGGAGAGAGAGGGAGTAGGGGGAGAGAGAGGGAGATGGAGAAAGTGAGCGAGAGAGGGAGGAGAGAGAGGGAGGGAGAGAGAGGGAGGGAGAAGAGGAGAGGAGAGAGAGGGAGGGAATGAAGAGGGAGAGAGGAGAGGAGAGAGAGGGAGGAGAGAGGGATGGAGGGAGAGTGAGGGAGAGAGAGGTGAGGGAGAGGAGAGAGAGGGAGTGAGAGGAGAAGAGAGGGAGTGAGGGAGAGAGAGGGAGAGAGGGAGAGAGGAGGGGATTGGAGAGGGAGAGGAGAGGGACGGGAAGAGAGAGAGAGGTAGAGAGGGACGCAGCGAGTGAGGGAGAGGGAGGGGGGAGAGGGAGGGAGAGAGAGGGAGGGAGAGAGAGAGGAGAGAAGAGAGAGAGAGAGAGAGGGGAGGGAGAGAGAGAGACGAGGAGAGAGAGAGGGAGTGAGGGAGAGATAGGGAGGGAGAGAGAGGGAGTGAGGGAGAGATAGAGGGAGAGGGAGGAGGGAAGAGAGGAGAGGGAGGGAGAGAGAGAGAGGGAGGGAGGGGAGGGAGACTGAGGGAGAGAGGGAAGGGGTGAGAGAGAGATAGGGAGGGAGAGGGAGAGAGAGGGAAGAGAGGGAGAGAGAGGAGAGGGCAGAGAGTGAGTGAGGGAGAGATAGGGAGGGAGAGTGGTGGAGGTGAAATGACAAAGGAAACCCGGGAGTGTCTGTTGGGGAGGGGGGGAGCAGAGACTCCCACAGTGAGCAGGATCCCCCCGTGATTGGGGGTGGGGGGGGGTGGGTAGTGATTGGGGGTGGGGGAGGGGGGTGGGGGGGGCGCCGGGTGAGGAGGGGGGGGTGGGGGGGAGGGGGGGGGTGGGGCGGTGTGGGGGTGGGGGGGGGGGGGGCTGGGATCCCCCCGTGATTGGGGGAGGGGGGGGGGCTGGGATCCCCCCGTGATGGGGGGGGGGGGGGGCTTGGGATCCCCCCGTGATTGGGGGGGGGGGGGGGGGGGGGGGGCTGGGATCCCCCCCGTGATGAATTGGGGGGTAGGAACCCCCCACGGTAGGGGAGGGAGGAGGGATGTTCCCTGTGGTTCACCATTCCTGTGTAAAGGAGATTGGCTGCATTTGTTCATTGTATGTACAATGCTGCTCAGTTGTGTATTGCTGCCTGTGTGTGGGACTGTGCCGCCTCTGTTTTGAGTGACCCTCTTTCTGTCAGAGTGTTACACGATGTTACACCATCCACCCACAGCCCAGGGACGTTCAGCTGGAGCTGGGACACTGCTGAGACACACTCGCTGATGACAGTGATGGGAGTTCATGTAATCGAGGAGAAAACAAATGAAGACGAGTCCTTGGAGCCAGCAGTTCCTCAGAAACGTCCTAGGAACTGTCGGGGGAAAGAGAATCAGCCTCGTACCTTCCTGATGCCTAAGAGATTTCGCAGAAGTGCTGGGTCTTTATCAGGTAGAGAGCAGACACTTTTTGCAGAGCAGCTGGAGCTAGTGTTCAGCAGGATATTTGCAGATTGATTTCAATTCCATATTCCTACCCTCAATATCCCTCATGGGAACTGGTACTGTCACTGGGCCAGTAATCCAGAAACCCAGGGTAATGCTCTATGGACCCAGGTTCAAATCTACCACAGCAGATGGTGAAATTTGAATTCAATAAAAATTTGGAATTAAGAATCCACTGATGACCGTGAACCCATTGTCAATTGTTGGAAAATCCCATCTGGGTCACTAATGTTCTTCAGCAAAGGAAATCTGTCTTTATCCGGTCTGACCTACATGTGACTCCACAACCACAACAATGTGGGTATCTGTTAACTATCCTCAGGAATGGGAGGTCCAGTAATCCAACATGATTTCCACCACCCTCTGGGTGACAAGGAATGTAATTCCTGATGGAATTTTAAATTGGGTTTGCAGGACAGAACAATCTCTTCAAACAAACAAGTTAACTTTACAAAACTTGTCACAATAATAGTGGGCAGTCCATTTGTTGTACATGAAGTTTTGGGCATACAAAAATTGGATGTGCAGCATTTGTATAATTCCAAGACCCTACAAGGACCATGAGTAAAATCCAGCTTCAGTATGATGTTGCAGTTATCAAAATTTGTGTACAACGTCATTGTTCACAAAATGTTAGATTATATTGCACAAGGCTAATGGGATACAAGGACAGGTAGCTAGATGGATAAGTAACTGGCTTGGTAATAGGAGACAGAGAGTAATAGTGGAAGGGTGTTTTTCTAGCTGGAGGTCGGTCACTGGTGGTGTGCCGCAGGGCTCAGTACTGGGACCTCTTCTATTTGTAATATATATAAATGACTTGGAAGAGGGAGTAAGTGGAGTGATCAGCAAGTTTGCTGACAATACAAAGATGGCTGGACTTGCGGATAGTGAGGAGCATTGTCAGGCGATGCAGCAGGACATAGATAGGCTGGTAGCTTGGGCAGACAGATGGCAGATGGAATTCAATCCTGATAAATGTGAGGTGATGCATTTCGGGAGAAAGAATGTAGGGGGGATGTATATGATAAAGGGTAGACCTATTAAGAGTATAGAAACGCAGAGGGACCTGGGGGTGCAGGTGAACAAGTCTCTGAAGGTGGCAGAGCAAGTGGAGAAGGTTGTGGAGAAAGCATATAGTATGTTAGCCTTTATAGGAAGGGGTATAGAGTACAAGAGCTGGCCTTTAATGTTGCAGTTGTATAAAACGTTGGTTAGACCTCATTTGGAATACTGAGTCCAGTTCTGGTCGCCTTACTACCGGAAGGACGTGGAGACTCTGGAGAGAGTGCAGAGGAGGTTTACCAGGATGCTGCCTGGTATGGAAGGTCTGAGTTACGAGGAGAGGTTAGGCAAATTGGGACTGTTTTCCTCAGAAAGACGTAGACTTAGAGGAGATCTGATAGAGGTGTACAAGATTATGAGGGGTATAGATAGAGTAAACAGGGTTAAGCTTTTTCCTAGAATGGACTCGAATAGCACGAGGGGTCACGGGCTTAGGGTGAGGGGGATAAGGTATAATTTGGACGCTAGAGGGAGTTTTTTCACACAGAGGATGGTGGGGATATGGAATGCACTGCCAAGTAAAGTGGTGGAGGGCCATTTGATGGGCAACACGACAGCTCAGTGACTATCGCGGTGCTGTGCAGATAAATGGATTTGGGCCTGTGTCTGTGGAAGTTTGCGCATTCTCCCCGTGCTTGTGTGGGTTTTCTCCGGGCACTCCGGTTTCCTCCCACATCCCCAAGATGTGCTCTTAGGCTAATTGGCAGAACAAATTCTCCCTGAATTGTCTCAAATTTGGTTTTTTAATCCATAGATCTGTAAACATGGACAGGGATACGGGTAGAGGTGGGAACATCGGGTTGGCGCATGGGCTCGTTAGGCCGAAGGGCCTATTTCCCGTGCTGTTTTGTTCTTTGTTCTCCTCAAATCCCCTGCTACCTGCTCCACAAAGGGGAAAGATTTCTTCCTGTTGACCTGATCCATATTGTTCAGTCCTGTCTCTCTCTCTCTGTCTCTCTCTCTCTCCCTCCGCCACCCCCCATTCCTGGCCCGCGCCCCCGTGTTTGGGGTGTATGAAGGTAGATTCTGATTTGACTGGTTTCTTCTCTCCAGCTGTCAGCTGTTCCTGGGAACAGATGCCCGATGAGCTGCTATTGGTGATATTTCACTGCCTGTCTCTGCCACACCTCCTGAAAGCCTCGCGAGTGAGCAAGCGCTGGCACCGATTAGCGTGAGTACCCATTCTGGGCACCTTCTCTGAACAGAGCTGTCAGGAAACCAGCCACAATCGAAGCATTTCAACAGGTCACAGGAAACCAGTCTTCTCTCCTTGGAGATCTGGTAATCTAATCGAGGGATTCGAGATGGTTTATATATAGAATAACAGATACCCGGGAGTGAGTTACAGACTGGAATATAATCAAGGGGTTCGGGGTGGTTTATATATAGAATAACGGATACCCGGGAGTGAGTTACAGGCTGGAATCTAATCGAGGGGTTTGGGGTGGTTTATATATAGAATAACAGATACCTGGGAGTAAGTTACAGACTGGAATCTAATCGAGGGGTTTGGGATAGTTTATATATAGAATAACAGATACCCGGGAGTGAGTTACAGACTGGAATCTAATCGAGGGGTTTGGGGTGGTTTATATATAGAATAACAGATACCCGGGAGTGAGTTACAGACTGGAATCTAATCGAGGGGTTCGGGGTGGTTTATATATAGAATAACAGATACCCGGGAGTGAGTTACAGACTGGAATCTAATCGAGGGGTTCGGGGTGGTTATATATAGAATAACAGATACCCGGGAGTGAGTTACAGACTGGAATCTAATCGAGGGGTTCGGGGTGGTTTATATATAGAATAACAGATACCTGGGAGTGAGTTACAGACTGGAATCTAATCGAGGGGTTCGGGGTGGTTTATATATAGAATAACAGATACCCGGGAGTGAGTTACAGACTGGAATCTAATCGAGGGGTTCGGGGTGGTTTATATATAGAATAACAGATACCCGGGAGTGAGTTACAGACTGGAATCTAATCGAGGGGTTCGGGGTGGTTTATATATACAGTACATACCCGGGAGTGAGTTACAGACTGGAATCTAATCGAGGGGTTCGGGGTGGTTTATATATAGAATAACAGATACCCGGGAGTGAGTTACAGACTGGAATCTAATCGAGGGGTTCGGGATGGTTTATATATAGAATAACAGATACCCGGGAGTGAGTTACAGACTGGAATCTAATCGAGGGGTTCGGGATGGTTTATATATAGAATAACAGATACCCGGGAGTGAGTTACAGACTGGAATCTAATCGAGGGATTCAGGGTGGTTTATATATAGAATAACAGATATCCAGGAGTGAGTTACACACTGGAATCTAATCGAGGGGTTCGGGGCGGTTTATATATAGAATAACAGATACCCAACTGGAATCTAATCAAGGGTTTCGGGATGGTTTATATATAGAATAACAGATACCCGGGAGTGTGTTACAGACTGGAATCTAATCGAGGAGTTCGGGATGATTTATATACAGAATAACATACCCGGGAGTGAGTTACAGACTGGAATCTAATCGAGGGATTCAGGGTGGTTTATATATAGAATAACAGATATCCAGGAGTGAGTTACAGACTGGAATCTAATCGACGGGTTTGGGGTGGTTTATATATAGAATATCAGATAACCGGGAGTGAGTTACAGACTGGAATCTAATCGAGGGGTTCGGGGTGGTTTATATGTAGAATAACAGATACCCGGGAGTGAGTTACAGACTGGAATCTAATCGAGGGGTTCGGGGTGGTTTATATATAGAAACAAATAACCCCGGGAGTGAGTTACAGACTGGAATCTAATTGAGGGGTTCGGGGTGGTTTATATATAGAATAACAGATACCCGGGAGTGAGTTACAGACTGGAATCTAATCGAGGGGTTCGGGGTGGTTTATATATAGAATAACAGATACCCGGGAGTGAGTTACAGACTGGAATCTAATCGAGGGGTTCGGGGTGGTTTATATATAGAATAACAGATACCCGGGAGTGAGTTACAGACTGGAATCTAATCGAGGGGTTCGGGGTGGTTTATATATAGAATAACAGATACCCGGGAGTGAGTTACAGACTGGAATCTAATCGAGGGGTTCGGGGTTATATAGAATAACAGATACCCGGGAGTGAGTTACAGACTGGAATCTAATCGAGGGGTTCGGGTGTGGTTATATATAGAATAACAGATACCCGGGAGTGAGTTACAGACTGGAATCTAATCGAGGGGTTCAGCATGGTTTATATATAGAATAACAGATACCCCGGGAGTGAGTTACGGGCTAGAATCTAATCGAGGGGTTCAGCGTGGTTTATATATAGAATAACAGATAGCCGGGAGTGAGTTACAGACTGGAATCTAATCGAGGGGTTCAGCGTGGTTTATATATAGAATAATAGATACCCGGGAGTGAGTTACAGGCTGGAATCTAATCGAGGGGTTTGGGGTGGTTTATATATAGAATAACAGATACCTGGGAGTGAGCTACAGACTGGAATCTAATCAAAGGCTTCGGGGTGGTTTATATATAGAATAACAGATACCAGGGGGTGAGTTACAGACTGGAATCTAATCAGGGGGTTCAGCGTGGTTTATATATAGAATAACAGATACCCGGGAGTGAGTTACAGACTGGAATCTAACTGAGGGGTTCGTGATGGTTTATATACAGGATAACAGATATCCGGGAGTGAGTTATAGGCTGGAATCTAATCAAGGGGTTCGGGATGTTTTATATATAGAATAACAGATACCTGGGAGTGAGTTACAGACTGGAATCTAATCGAGGGATTCGGGGTGGTTTATGTGTAGAATAACAGATACCCGGGAGTGAGTTACAGACTGGAATCTAATCGAGGGGTTCGGGGTGGTTTATATATAGAATAACTTGTACCCGGGAGTGAGTTACAGACTGGAATCTAATTGAGGGGTTCGGGGTGGTTTATATATAGAATAACAGATCCCCTGGGAGTGAGTTACAGACTGGAATCTAATCGAGGGGTTCGGGGTGGTTTATATATAGAATAACAGATACCCGGGAGTGAGTTACAGACTGGAATCTAATCGAGGGGTTCGGGATGGTTTATATATAGAATAACATTTACCCGGGAGTGAGTTACAGACTGGAATCTCATCAATAGTTCAGCGTGGTTTATATATAGAATAATAGATACCCGGGAGTGAGTTACAGACTGGAATCTAATCGAGGGGTTCAGCGTGGTTTATATATAGAATAACAGATACCCCGGGAGTGAGTTACAGGCTGGAATCTAATCGAGGGGTTCGGAGGTTTATATATAGAATAACAGATACCCGGGAGTGAGTTACAGACTGGAATCTAATCGAGGGGTTCGGGTGGTTATATATAGAATAACAGATAGTGAGTACGACTGGAATTAATCGAGGGGTTCGGGTGTTTATATATAGAATAACATACCGGGAGTGAGTTACAGACTGGAATCTAATCGAGGGGTTCGGGGTGGTTTATATATAGAATAACAGATACCCGGGAGTGAGTTACAGACTGGAATCTAATCGAGGGGTTCGGATGGTTTATATATAGAATAACAGATACCCGGGAGTGAGTTACAGACTGGAATCTAATCGAGGGGTTCGGGGTGGTTTATATATAGAATAACAGATACCCGGGAGTGAGTTACAGACTGGAATCTAATCGAGGGGTTCGGGGTGGTTTATATATAGAATAACAGATACCCGGGAGTGAGTTACAGACTGGAATCTAATCGAGGGGTTCGGGATGGTTTATATATAGAATAACAGATACCCGGGAGTGAGTTACAGACTGGAATCTAATCGAGGGGTTCGGGGTGGTTTATATATAGAATAACAGATACCCGGGAGTGAGTTACAGACTGGAATCTAATCGAGGGGTTCGGGATGGTTTATATATAGAATAACAGATACCCGGGAGTGAGTTACAGACTGGAATCTAATCGAGGGGTTCGGGGTGGTTTATATATAGAATAACAGATACCCGGGAGTGAGTTACAGACTGGAATCTAATCGAGGGGTTCGGGGTGGTTTATATATAGAATAACAGATACCCGGGAGTGAGTTACAGACTGGAATCTAATCGAGGGGTTCGGGGTTTTATAGAATAACATACCCGGGAGTGAGTTACAGACTGGAATCTAATCGAGGGGTTCAGGGTGGTTTAATATAGAATAACAGATACCCGGGAGTGAGTTACAGACTGGAATCTAATCGAGGGGTTCGTTCGGGATGGTTTATATATAGAATAACAGATACCCGGGGTGGTTACAGACTGGAATCTAATCACAATATTCGGGTGGTTATATATAGAATAACAGATACAGGAGTGAGTTACAGACTGGAATCTAATCGAGGGTTCGGGGTGGTTTATATATATAAATAACAGATACCCGGGAGTGAGTTACAGACTGGAATCTAATCGAGGGGTTCGGGGTGGTTTATATATAGAATAACAGATACCGGGAGTGAGTTACAGACTGGAATCTAATCGAGGGGTTCGGGGTGGTTTATATATAGAATAACAGATACCCGGGAGTGAGTTACAGACTGGAATCTAATCGAGGGTTCTGGTTATATATAGAATAACAGATACCCGGGAGTGAGTACAGACTGGAATCTAATCGAGGGGTTCGGGGTTTATATATAGAATAACAGATACCCGGGAGTGAGTTACAGAATTAATCGCGGCTGGTTTATATAAGAATAACAGATACCCGGGAGTGAGTTACAGACTGGAATCTAATCGAGGGGTTCGGGGTGATATAACAGATACCCGGGAGTGAGTTACGACTGGAATCTAATCGAGGGTTCAGCGTGGTTTATATATAGAATAACAGATACCCGGGAGTGAGTTAGACTGGAATCTAATCGAGGGGTTCAGCGTGGTTTATATATAGAATAACAGATACCGGGAGTGAGTTACAGACTGGAATCTAATCGAGGGGTTCAGCGTGTTTATATATAGAATAACAGATGGAGTGAGTTACAGGATGGAATCTAATCGAGGGGTTTGGGGTGGTTTTATATAGAATAACAGATACCGGGAGTGAGTTACAGACTGGAATCTAATCAAAGGGTTCGGGGTGGTTATATAGAATAACAGATACCAGGGGGTGAGTTACAGACTGGAATCTAATCAGGGGGTTCAGCGTGGTTTATATATAGAATAACAGATACCCGGGAGTGAGTTACAGACTGGAATCTAACTGAGGGGTTCATGATGGTTTATATACAGGATAACAGATATCCGGGAGTGAGTTATAGGCTGGAATCTAATCAAGGGTTCGGGATGTTTTATATATAGAATCAGATACCGGGAGTGAGTAAAGAATAACAGATACCCGGAGTGAGTACAGACTGGAATCTAATCGAGGGGTTCGGGGTGGTTTATATATAGAATAACAGATACCCGGGAGTGAGTTACAGACTGGAATCTAATCGAGGGGTTCGGTGGTGGTTTATATATAGAATAACTGACCCGGGAGTGAGTTACAGACTGGAATCTAATCGAGGTTCGGGGTGGTTTATATATAGAATAACAGATCCCGGAGTGAGTTACGACTGGAATCTAATCGAGGGTTCGGGATGGTTATATATAGAATAACATTTACCCGGGAGTGAGTTACAGACTGGAATCTCATCAATAGTTCAGGTGGTTTTATATAGAATAATAGATACCCGGGAGTGAGTTACAGACTGGAATCTAATCGAGGGGTTCAGCGTGGTTTATATATAGAATAACAGATACCCGGGAGTGAGTTACAGACTGGAATCTAATCGAGGGGTTCGGGGTGGTTTATATATAGAATAACAGATACCCGGGAGTGAGTTACAGACTGGAATCTAATCGAGGGGTTCGGGGTGGTTTATATATAGAATAACAGATACCCGGGAGTGAGTTACAGACTGGAATCTAATCGAGGGGTTCGGGGTGGTTTATATATAGAATAACAGATACCCGGGAGTGAGTTACAGACTGGAATCTAATCGAGGGGTTCGGGATGGTTTATATATAGAATAACAGATACCCGGGAGTGAGTTACAGACTGGAATCTAATCGAGGGGTTCGGGGTGGTTTATATATAGAATAACAGATACCCGGGAGTGAGTTACAGACTGGAATCTAATCGAGGGGTTCGGGGTGGTTTATATATAGAATAACAGATACCCGGGAGTGAGTTACAGACTGGAATCTAATCGAGGGGTTCGGGGTGGTTTATATATAGAATAACAGATACCCGGGAGTGAGTTACAGACTGGAATCTAATCGAGGGGTTCGGGGTGGTTTATATATAGAATAACAGATACCCGGGAGTGAGTTACAGACTGGAATCTAATCGAGGGGTTCGGGGTGGTTTATATATAGAATAACAGATACCCGGGAGTGAGTTACAGACTGGAATCTAATCGAGGGGTTCGGGGTGGTTTATATATAGAATAACAGATACCCGGGAGTGAGTTACAGACTGGAATCTAATCGAGGGGTTCGGGGTGGTTTATATATAGAATAACAGATACCCGGGAGTGAGTTACAGACTGGAATCTAATCGAGGGGTTCGGGGTGGTTTATATATAGAATAACAGATACCCGGGAGTGAGTTACAGACTGGAATCTAATCGAGGGGTTCGGGGTGGTTTATATATAGAATAACAGATACCCGGGAGTGAGTTACAGACTGGAATCTAATCGAGGGGTTCGGGGTGGTTTATATATAGAATAACAGATACCCGGGAGTGAGTTACAGACTGGAATCTAATCGAGGGTTCAGCGTGGTTTATATATAGAATAACAGATACCGGGAGTGAGTTACAACTGGAACTAATGAGGGGTTCGGGATGGTTTATATATAGAATAACAGATACCCGGGAGTGAGACAGACTGAATCTAATCGAGGGGTTCGGGGTGGTTTATATATAGAATAACAGATACCCGGGAGTGAGTTACAGACTGGAATCTAATCGAGGGGTTCGGGGTGGTTTATATATAGAATAACAGATACCCGGGAGTGAGTTACAGACTGGAATCTAATCGAGGGGTTCAGGGTGGTTTATATATAGAATAACAGATACCCGGGAGTGAGTTACAGACTGGAATCTAATCGAGGGGTTTGGGGTGGTTTATATATAGAATAACAGATACCCGGGAGTGAGTTACAGACTGGAATCTAATCGAGGGGTTCGGGGTGGTTTATATATAGAATAACAGATACCAGGGGGTGAGTTACAGACTGGAATCTAATCAAGGGGTTCAGCGTGGTTTATATATAGAATAACAGATACCCGGGAGTGAGTTACAGACTGGAATCTAACTGAGGGGTTCGCGATGGTTTATATACAGGATAACAGATATCCGGGAGTGAGTTATAGGCTGGAATCTAATCAAGGGGTTCGGGATGTTTTATATATAGAATAACAGATACCTGGGAGTGAGTTACAGACTGGAATCTAATCGAGGGGTTCGGGGTGGTTTATATGTAGAATAACAGATACCCGGGAGTGAGTTACAGACTGGAATCTAATCGAGGGATTCGGGGTGGTTTATATTTAGAATAACATACCCAACTGGAATCTAATCGAGGGTTTCGGGATGATTTGTATATAGAATAACAGATACCCGGGAGTGAGTTACAGTTCTTTGAGGTATGGTTTCTCTCTAGTTTGGTTTTGTTCCTGTGCTGTTTGATTTATCCCTGCGCTGTTCCGGAGCAGGTTTGACAAGTCCCTGTGGTACAGTGTGGATCTAAGTAACAGCAGCCTGCCCTTGGGGACTGTAAGCCAGGTGCTGGAGGCTGGAGTCGTGGTGCTGAGGTGTCCCCTTTCCTTCCTGGGTGAGCCTATGTTCAAGGATGAGAGGTGAGTGAAATCTCCAGCTGCTTTCGAGAGTTCGTCTTGAATATAATCACTCTGAGGATCCAGGGTGCTGTTGAGCATATTCTGAACTGTGATCATTAAACATCTTGATTCTGGATATAGTCTGGTGGTGAAGGTGGAATTGATTTGCACGTTCACCCATACTCTGATTATTCATTTATGGGATGTGGGCATCGCTGGCTAGACCAGCATTTATTGCCCATCCCTAATTGCCCTTGAGAATGTGGTGGTGAGCTGCTGTCTTGATTCGCTGCAGTCCCTGAGCTGTAGGTACACCTGCAGTGCTGTTAGGAAGGGAAGTCCAGGATATTGACACAGTGAAAGAATGGTGATGTATTTCTAAATGAGATTGCTGAGTGGTTTGGAGAGGAATCTCCAGGTGGGGCTGTTCCCAGGTATTTGCTGCCCTTGTCCTTTTAGATGGAAGCGGTTGTGAGTTTAGAAGCTGCAGCCTAAGGAATTCCAGCACAGGAACAGGCCCTTTGGCCCCTCCAAGCCTGCACCGACCATGCTGCCCAACTGAACTAAAACCCCCTACCCTTCCAGGGACCATTCTATTCCCATCCTATTCATCTATTTGTCAAGACACCCCTTAAAAGTCACTATCATATCTGCTTCTACTACTTCCCCCAACAAGTTCCAGGCACCCACTGCCCTCTGTGTAAAAAAAAAAAATTGCCTTGTACATCTCCTTTAAACCTTGCCCCTTACTGAATTGCTGCAGTGCATCTTGTAGGTAATACACACGGCTGATGTTGTGTGTCGGTGGTGGAGGGAGCGTGTTGTAGCTTCACCAGGTTGACACTCGTGTTTAGATCTGCCTGGTGCTGCTCCTGACATGCCCTCTTGCCCTCTCCATTGAACCAGGATTGTTCCCCTGGTTTGATAGTAATGGTTAAGTCGGGGATGTGCTGGGCCGTGAGGTTACAGATTGTGCTGGAGTACAGTTCCACTGCTGTTGATGGCCCACAGCACCTCATGGATGCCCAGTGTTGAGTTGCCGGATCAGTTCAAAGTCTGTCCCGTTTAACACGGGTGATAGTGCCACACAACACGATGGAGATTATTCTCAATGTGAAGGTGGAACTTTATCTCCACAAGGACTGTGCAGTGGTCACTCTTACTGATACTATCAGGGACAGATTCATCTGCAGCTGGCACATTGATAAGGGTGAGGATAAAGATGTTTATCCCTCTTGTTGTTTCCTTCACCACCTGCTACAGACCCAGTTTAGCTGTGATGTCCAGTAGGAGCCAACCCCCTCGAGTGGTGCTGCTACTGAGCCACTCTTGGTGGTGGACGTTGAAATATAAGGCCTCCCAAGACCTTCTACAAATATGTGAAGAGTAAAAGGATGAGAAGAGAAGGGATAGGGCCTATAAAAGGTGAAGGGGGAAAAGTCTGTGTGAATTCGGAAGAAATGGCAGAGGTGCTTAACGAGTACTTTGCCTCGGTATTCACAGTGGAAAGTGAACTGGGAGATTGCACTGCAGGTTTGAGGCATACGGAAAAGATTGAGTATGTGGATGTTAGGAAAGAGGATGTGTTAGACCTGTTAAATTCTATCAAAATAGACAAGTCGCCTACTGGATGGGACTGGATGGGATGTACCCCAGGTTATTGTGGGAGGTGAGGGAAGTGATTGCAGAGCCCCTGGCGATGATCTTTGCGTCGTCGATGGAGACGGGAGACGTTCCGGAGGATTGGGGGATTGCGGATGTGGTTCCTATCTTTAAGAAAGGGAACAGGGATAGTCCAGGAAATTACCGACCGGTGAGTTTGACTTCAGTGGTTGGTAAGTTGATGGAGAGGCTTCTGAGGGACAAGATTTATGAGCATTTGGAGAAGTTGAGAATGATCAGAAGTAGTTGGCATGGTTTTGTCAAGGGAAGGTCATGCCTTACGAGCCTAGTTGAGTTCTTCGAAAATGTGACTGAACACATTGACGAAGGAAGAGCGGTGGACATTGTGTACTTGGACTTCAGCAAGGCGTTTGATAAGTTTCCCCCATGCAAGGCTTCTGGAGAAGGTGAGAGGGCATGGGATCCAAGGGGCTTTGGCCTTGTGGATCCAGAACTGGCTTACCGACAGAAGGCAGAGAGTAGTTGTGGATGGGTCTTGTTCTGCATGGAGGTCGGTCACCAGTGGAGTGCCCCAGCGATCTGTTCTGGGACCCTTGCTGTTTGTCATTTTCATAAATGACCTGGATGAGATAGTGGAGGGATGGGTTAGTAAGTTCGCCAACGATACAAAGGTCGGTGGTGTTGTGGATGGTCTGGAGGGATATCAGAAGTTGCAGCGAGACATAGATAGGATGCAAGACTAGGCGGAGAAGTGGCAGGTGGACTTCACCGCGGATAAATGTGTAGTGGTCCATTTTGGCAGGACCAATGGGATGAAGGAGTACAATATAAGGGGTAGGAGTCTTAGCTGTGTTGAAGAGCAGAAGGATCTTGGGGTCCGGGTCCACAGGACTCTTAAATCGGCCTCGCAGGTGGAGGATGTGGTCAAGAAGGTGTATGGTGTACTGGCCTTCATTAATCATGGGATTGAGTTTAGGAGTCAGGAGGTAACGCTGCAACTTTATTAGACCCTTGTCAGACCCCACTTGGAGTACTGTGTGCAGTTCTGGTCGCCTCACTATAGGAAGGATATGGAAGCTATTGAAAGGGTGCAGAGGAGATTTACAAGGATGTTGCCTGGATTGGGAGGCATGCCTTATGAAGACAGGTTGTGGGAGCTGGGACTGTTCTCCCTGGAGAGACGAAGGTTGAGAGGTGACCTGATAGAGGTTTATAAAATGTTGAGAGGAATAAATAGGGTGGACTCTCAGAAGCTATTTCCCAGGGTTGAAATGGTTGCTACGAGAGGACACAGATTTAAGGTGCAGGGAAACAAGTACAGAGGGGATGTTGGGGACGAAGTTTTTCACTCAGAGGATGGTGAGTGAATGGAATCGGCTACCGTTGGTGGTATTAGAAGCGAACTCGCTGGGGTCTTTTAAAAGACTTCTGGATGAGTATAGGGGAACTAATGGGATAGGGGGTCATAGATAAGTCTATGGCTTGGTAGGTATAGATGTGATTGGCGCAACTCGTGGGCCAAAGGGCCTGTTTGTGCTGTAGTGTTCTATGTTCTAAATCCCCCAGCCTGAACATTTGGTGCCCTTACCACCCTCAGTGCTTCCTCCAAATGATTTTTAACATGGAGGAGCACTGATTCATCAGCTGAATAGGACAATCCCTGGGAATTAGCAAGGGGTTTCCTTGCCCATGTTTGACCCGGTGCCAGGAAACTCCACGGGATCTAGAATCAATGATGAGGATTCCCAGGGCAGCTCCCTCCTGACTGTATCCCACTGTGCTGCTGTCAGCTCTGCTCGCCCCTCTACCAGGGTTGGTAATGGTGATGTCTGGGACATTATTAAAAGGTATGATTGTGTGAGTATGACTGTGTCGGGCTGTTGTTTAACTGTCTCCCAGCTGTATGCCGCTTACTGAATGATGGGGTAGACTTGGGGCCAAATGGCCTACTTAGTTTGTGTTCTTTTTGCTCTCCACAACATTGTTTTCTGGGGTAGTTGGGAGGGTGAGTACCTGGCAATGTGTGGTATGAATATTCCTTCCCACTTGGCTACAGATGCGGTGTCTTGCTGTATTTATCCTCCGGCTGCTTCGCTGTCTAAGAGGTCCAATAACATTGTGTAAATTTGAAAATGTTATTTTTGTAGTCATATGTCCATATTTTCTGGTGAAGACTCGTTGATGCCTTTCCATCTACTCCACACAGAGTAACTCCACTTTCACCATGCCCTTCCACTCTAATGGTTAGCTGTGTGGGCAGACTGACAATAGGAAGCCTGTGTAACAAGCCAACAGGGTCAGAAGCACAGCTCCACCACAGCAGCTCCTGCTTTTCCTGCTGCTCATTTATTGTGTTAGCGCACTGTCCTCTACAGTCAGTCCCACATGGCACTCACTGCAGGGAGTACTTCTAAGGTTAAAGAGCAGCTTCACTGCCCCATTAGAACATAGAACACTACAGCATAAACAGGCCCTTCGGCCCACAAGTTGTGCCGATCATATCTATACCTACCAGGCCATAGAACTATCTGTAACTCCCAATCCCATTAAATCCCATGTACTGATCCAGAAATCTCTTAAAAGACCCTTAGCGAGTTCACCTCTACCACCACTGACGGCAACCGATTCCATTCACTCACCACCCTCTGAGTGAAAAACTTACCTCTAACATCTCCTCTGTACTTGTCCCCCAGCATCTTAAACTTGTGTCCTCTCATGGCGACCATTTTGGCTCTGGGAAATAGCCTCCAAGAATCCACTCTTATCTATTCCTCTCAACATTTTATAAAGCTCTATCAGATCGCCTCTCAACCTTCGTCTCTCCAGGGAGAAGAGACCGAACTCTCTCAACCTATCTTCATAAGGCATGCCCCCCAATCCAGGCAACATCCTTGTAAATCTCCTCTGCACCCTTTTAATAGCTTCCACATCCTTCCTATAGTGAGGCGACCAGAACTGCGCACAATACTCCAAGTGGCGTCTGACAAGGGTCTTATAAAGTTGCAGCATTACCTCCCGACTCCTAAACTCAATTCCTCTATTAATGAAGGCCAGTACACCATATGCCTTCTTGACCACATCCTCCACTTGCGGGGCAGATTTAAGAGTCCTGTGGACCCAGACCCCAAGATCCTTCTGCTCCTCAACACTGCCAAGACTCCTACCCTTGATATTATACTGCTTCATCCCATTGGTCCTGCCAAAATGGACCACCACACATTTATCCGCGTTGAAGTCCATCTGCCACTTCTCCGCCCAGTCTTGCATCCTATCTATGTCTCGCTGCAACTTCAGATATCCCTCCAGACTATCCACAACACCACCAACCTTCGTATCGTCGGCGAACTTACTAACCCATCCCTCCACTTCCTCATCTAGGTCATTTATGAAAATGACAAACAGCAGGGGTCCCAGAACAGATCCCTGGGGCACTCCACTGGTTACCGACCTCCATGCAGAAAAAGAGCCATCCACAACCACCCTCTGCCTTCTGCAGGCGAGATGTAAAGATGCCGGCATTGGATTGGGGTGGTAAGAACTCAGTAAGAATTTAGCAACACCAATTTTTAATCCAACCGATTTATTTGATAGTAAAATTGCAAGCTTTCAACAGAGTGTTGAAAGCTCGCAATTTTACTATCAAATAAATCGGTTGGATTAAAAATTGGTGTTGCTAAATTCTTATTGAGTTCTGCAGGCAAGCCAGTTCTGGATCCACAAGGCCAAAGCCCCTTGGATCCCATGCCCTCTCACCTTCTCAAGAAGTCTTGCATGGGGGACCTTATCAAACGCCTGACTAAAGTCCATGTACACTACGTCCACCGCCATTCCTTCGTCAATGTGTTCAGTCACATTTTCGAAGAACTCAACTAGGCTCGTAAGGCACAACCTGCCCTTAACAAAGCCGTGTTGACTATTTCTGATCACATAGGATTTATGAGCATTTAGAAAAATTCAATCTCTCAGAATCCTCTCCATCAACTTACTGACCACTGCGGTCAGACTCACTGGTTGGTAATTCCCTGGGCTATCCATGTTCCCCTTCTTGAAAATAGGTACCACATCCGCAATCCTCCAATCTTCCGGAACCTCTCCCGTCTCCATTGATGACGCAAAGATCATCACCAGGGGCTCTGCAATCACTTCCCTCACCTCCCACAGTAACCTGGTGTACATCCTATCTGGACTTGGCGACTTATCTGCCTTGATGGAATTGAACAGTTCCAACACATCCTCTTTCTTAATGTCCACATACTCACTGGGGTCTTTTAACAGACTTCTGGATGAGTATATGGAAAAGAATAGGATAGGGGGTTATAGATAGGTCTGTGGATTGGTAGATGTGATCGGCGCAACTTGTGGGCCGAAGGGCCTGTTTGTGCTGTATTGTTCTATGTTCAATTTTTTCAGGTTGCTGCAATCCTGTAGTACAATCCCCCAGATCACTTTCCACTGTGAATATTGAGGCAAAGTACTCGTTAAGCACCTCTGCCATTTCTTCCGGATTCACAGAAACTTTTCCTCCTTCACCTTTTATAGGTCCTATCCTTGAGTTAAGAAGAGCTAAAAGAGGACACGAGAAGACTTTGGCTGAAAGGATCAAGGAGAATCCTAAAGCTTTCTTTAGATATGTTAAGAATAGAAGATTGGTTAGGGCAAGATTAGGTCCAGTCATAGACAGCAGTGGGAAGTTGTGCGTGGAGCCTGAAGAGATTGGAGAGGCACTGAATAAATATTTCTCTTCGGTATGGAATGCCCTGCCTGCTACAGTTGTAGATGCGCCAAGTTTGGGGGCATTTAAGAGGTCAGTAGATAAGTTTATGGATGAAAAGGGAATGGTTTAGGTTAGAGGGTCATTGCTTTTTCTTAATTGGTCGGCGCAACATCGAGGGCCGAAGGGCCTGTTTCCTGTGCTGTAATGTTCTATGTATCACAGTGGCTGCAGTGAGCCTCAGGCTCAATTCCACCCACAGTAACATTTATCCCGGCCACACCTCACAGTCCCAGATATTACTGCCACGGAGAGACAGCTGTTCTGCGCTGTAATCTTCTATGTTCTATCCCTTCTCTTCTCATCCTTTTACTCTTCACATATTTGTAGAAGGCCTTGGGATTCTCCTTAATCCTACCCGCCAAAGCCTTCTCGTGACCCCTTCTGGCTCTTCTAATTTCCTTTTTAAGCTCCCTTCTACAAGTCCTATTCGCCTCTAGATCCTTAACATCCCCTAGCTCCCTGAACCTATTGTACAACTTTCTTTTCTTCCTAACTAGGTTCATCACAACCTGGAAAGATGGAGAATGAGGGGAGACTTAATAGAAGTGTATAAAATTATAAAAGGTATAGATAGGGTGAATAGTGGGAAGCTTTTTCCCGGGTCAGAGTGATGATCATGAAGGGTCACAGGTTTAAAGTGAGGGGGCGAGATTTAACTCAGATATCAGAGGAACGTTTTTAACAGAGAGTGGTGGGAGCCTGGAATGCGCTGCCAAGCAGAGTGGTGGAGGCGGACGTGCTGGAATCATTTAAGAATCACCTGGATTGTCACATGGTCAGACTGGGAATAGAGGGATACAAACAAGTGGTCTAGTTGGACCAGTGAGCAGCACAGGCTTGGACGGGCCGAAGGGCCTGTTTCCTGTG
Organism: Sphyrna mokarran; assembly: GCA_024679065.1. Taxonomy (NCBI): domain Eukaryota; kingdom Metazoa; phylum Chordata; class Chondrichthyes; order Carcharhiniformes; family Carcharhinidae; genus Sphyrna; species Sphyrna mokarran. The sequence goes on from JAGIQG010000006.1 coordinate 1,866,725, forward strand.
CTGTAATGTTCTATGTATCACAGTGGCTGCAGTGAGCCTCAGGCTCAATTCCACCCACAGTAACAATTATCCCGGCCACACCTCACAATCCCAGATATTACTGCCACGGAGAGACAGCTGTTCGGAATAGTCAAAGACTCAAAACTGAAAAAAACAGCGGTGGAGGGGATTAGCGATGCAAGTGAGTATGTGCGTGGGGGGTGGGTGTGTTGGAGGGGAGTGTGTGTGGGGCATGGGGGGGGTGGGCGTAAGTGCGTGCGTGCAGTGGAGGTGGGTGCGTGCAGAGTGTGTGTCTCTCTGTTTGAGGCTGTGTTGTACCTGATGTGTCCATCTCTGTAACAGCCAGCTCCCTGTTCAGTATCTGGACCTGTCTCACTGTGTGATCAGCACCTCCGCCATTTTCCACATTCTGCACCGTTCCCACCGGATCTTCAGTCTGTGTCTCGAGGGACTGGCACTTTCCGATAATATCATCAGGTGAGGCAATACCAGCTTCTAAAAGGGGTGATTGGGGCTCCTCCACTCCCCTCCCCCTCCCCTCCCTCCCCCCCCATCACCCTCCCCCCTGCCCTATCGCCCATCGTCCCCTGCCCCATCATCCCCCATTGTCCTCCCCCCATTGTCCCCCCCCCGCCCCCATCCCCCATTGTCCCTCCCCCCCCAATTGTCCTCCCCCCTGCCCCATCATCCCCATTGTCCTCCCCCCGCCCCATCGTCCTCCCCCCCGCCCTATCGCCCCATCGTCCCCCGCCCCATCATCCCCCCATTGTCCTCCCCCCGCCCCATTGTCCTCCCCCCCCCCGCCCCATCATCCCCCCATTGTCCTCCTCCCGCCCCATTGTCCTCCCCCCCGCCCCATCATCCCCCCCATTGTCCTCCCCCCCCCGCCCATCATCCCCCCATCATCATCCCCCCATTGTCCTCCCCCCGCCCCATTGTCCTCCCCCCCCGCCCCATCATCCCCCCATTGTCCTCCCCCCCCCCGCCCCATCATCCCCCATTGTCCTTGTCCTGCCCATCATTGTCCTCCCCCCCCGCCCCATCATCCCCCCATTGTCCTCCCCCCCGCCCTATCCCCCCGTCCCCCGCCCCATCATCCCCCATTGTCCTCCCCCGCCCCATCATCCCCCCATCCCCCCGCCCCATCATCCCCCATTGTCCTCCCCCCCGCCCCCCCATCCCCCCCTCCCCATTGTCCTCCCCCCCGCCCCATCATCCCCCATTGTCCCCCCCCCGCCCCATCGTGCTCCCCCCCCCCGCCCATCATCCCCCGCCCCATCATCCCCCCATTGTCCTCCCCCGCCCCATCATCCCCCCATTCCTCCCCCCGCCCCATCATCCCCCCATTGTCCTCCCCCCGCCCCATCGTCCTCCCCCAGCACCATCGTCCTCCCCCCCCCGCCCCATCATCCTCCCATTGTCCTCCCCCCAGCACCATCGTCCTCCCCCCCCCCCCCCCCCCACCCCACCCCACCTCTCCCCCCCCCCCCCGCCCCATCATCCTCCCCTGTTGTTCCTCCCCCTTCCTTCTCCCTGCCCGCCCCAAAGGTATCAATGTGTTGGTCAGATGGACAGATCAGTGGCAGCTGGAGTTCACCCTGATAAGTGGGAGGTGATGCACTTTGGGAGAAGAAATGAGACAAGGGAGTATTTAATGAATGGCCGGACTCTGGGGAGCTCAGAGGGATCTTGGGGTAATTGTAAAGAAATCCCTGCAGGCGGCAGAGCAAGTGAATAAGATGTTCCGAATATTTGGGGTGGCACGGTAGCACAGTGATTAGCCCTGCTGCTTCACAGCTCCAGGGACCTGGGTTCGATTCCCAGCTCAGATCTCTGTCCGTGTGTCGTTTGCACATTCTCCTCGTGTCTGCATGGGTTTCCTCCCACAGTCCAAAGATGTGCAAGTTAGGTTGTGCTAAAATTGCCTCAATGTCCTGAGATGCTTAGGTTAGCGGGTGAAATGTGTAGAGATATGGGGGTAGGGCCTGAGTGGGATTGTGGTCAGTGCAGACTCGATGGGCCATAGAGCCTCTTTCTGTACTGTAGGGTTCTATGATTCCAGGAAGGTATATAAAGAACAGAGAAAGAAAATTACAGTGTAGGAGCAGGCCCTTTGGCCTTCCAAGCCTGCACTAACCATGCTATCCCACTTTACTTTTCCAGGGACCAAATCCCTCTATTCCCATCCTATTCACGTACTTGTCAAGACACCCCTTAAAAGTCACTACTGTATCCACTACCTCCCCCGGCAGCGAGTTCCAGGACCTGCCACCCTCTGTGTAAAAAATCTGATGTGGAGATGCTGGCGTTGGACTGGGGTAAACACAGTAAGAAGTCTGACAACATCAGGTTTAAATCCAACCAATTTATTTGATAATAAACTCACAAGCTTTAGGGGTTTCTCTCTTCGTCAGGTGAATAGGGAGTTCTGGCCTCAGACAGAGCATATAACAGCGCAGACAGATTACTGATTAGAATGCGAGTCTTTACACCTAACCTGCTTTTCAAGTCTTAAAGATGCCGACAATGTGAGTGGAAAGAGCATTAAAAGCTCCATGACTTGCCTGGGTTTGCAAAACCTCATTTACTGTCTGGAGACAATACACATCTCTCTAACCTGTGCTCAGTGTTCCTTCCACTCACATTGTTAGCCACTTTAAGACTTGAATAGCAGGTTAGGTGTAAAGATTTGCATTCTAATCAGCAATCTGTAAACTGTCTGTGATATGTGCTCTGTCTGAGGCCAGAACTCTCCATTCACCTGACAAAGGGGCACATACCAAAAGCTTGAATTTACTCCCAGATAAATCGGTTGGATTAAACCTGGTGTTGCCAGACTTCTTATAGTAAAAAATCTGCCTCGTACATCACTTTTAAACCTTGCTCCTCGCACTGTAAACCTCTGCCCCCTAGTAATTGAGTCTGGGGAAAAGCTTCTGACTATCTACTCTGTCCGTGCCTCTCATAATCTTATAAACTTCTATTAGGTGTCCCCTCAACCTCTGTTGTTCCAGTGAGAACAAACCAAGTTTTTCCATCCTCTCCTCATTAATGCATTCCATACCAGGACAACATCCTGGTAAATCTTTTCTGTACCCTCTCCAAAGCCTCCCCATCCTTCTGGTAGTGTGACGACCAGAATTGAACACTATATTCCAAGTGTGGCTTCACTAAGATTCTATAAAGCTGCAACATGACTTGCCAATTTTTAAACTCAATACCCCAGCCGATGAAGGTCAGCACACTGTATGCTTTCTTGACTACCTTCTCCACCTGCATTGCCAATTTCAGTGACCTGTGTACCTGTACACCCAGATCCTTCTGCCTATCAATACTCCTGAATGTTCTGCCATTTACTGTATATTTCTTATCTGTATTAGACCTTGCTTTTATCAGTCGTGGTACAGAGTACAAGAGCAAGGAGGGAATGTTGGAGTTGGACAGAGTGTTGGTTAGGCCACAGCTGGAGCACCGTGTGCAGTTCTGGTCACCTCACTGTAGGAAGGAGGTGATAGCACTCGAGGGGATACAGAGGAGATTCACCAGGATGGAGTATTTGAGGGATACGGAGAGATTGGATAGGCTTGGATTGTTTTCTCTGGAGCAGTGAAGGCTGAGAGGGGACATGATTGACGTGTATAAGATTATGAGGGGTCTGGACAGGGGGAATTAGGAGCAGTTTGCTCCTTGGGTGAGGGGTCAATAGGGGTCACCAGGGGGTAGAGTTTTAGGGTAAGGAGCAGGAGATTCAGGGAGGGATTGAGAGGAAGCTTTTTCACTCAGAGGGTGATGGGAATCTGGAATGCACTGCCTGGGAGGGTATTAGAGGCCGAAAACCTTACAACCTTTAAAAAATATTTAGATCAGCGCTGGAAATATCAAAATATTCAAGGATATTGGACAAGGGCTGGAAAATGGGATTTGTGAGTGTGTAGTGGTAGGTATTGTTGCACAGACCAAAGGGCCTTTTTTTTTGTGCTTGTGACTCAGTGAGTGTAAAGTTTGTTGTGTGATTTCAGAGCGATTGGACAGAATGAGAATTTACTGCGTTTAAATCTCTCCAGCTGCTCCCAATTTGGACCAAGCTCCCTGAGCCAGATGTTGAGTAACTGTTCCAGGTGGGTGAGGGAGAGAAGGCAACTGTGTCTGAATAGCAATGGCAGGGGACTAGGGGAGGGTGTGGGGCTTGGGAGAGAGGAGGGTGCGGGGCGGGGGAGGGTGCGGGGCAGGGAGGTGTCACATGGGGAGAAGAGGGTGGACCTGAGGGAGGGGTTGGTGCAAGAATTCTGGGTGTGGGGGATTGGGGCAGGGTTTGCGATGAGGATGGGGCAGGTGGACTCTCTCTGTGTAGGTGTTTCACTCTCTCTTCTCTCTCTCTCTCCGTTGCTCGTTCACTCTCTCTCTCCTCGGCAGGTTGGATGAGTTGAATCTGTCCTGGTGTAAGTTTAACTCTGAGCACGTTCGGGCAATGGTTTCACGCATTCCAGCCAGTGTTACCCAGCTGAACATCAGTGGCTACAGGAATATTCTCCATAACTCTGGTATGTAGAACCAGCTATCGGGACCAATACTCATACGTACACTCTCCCCCCTCCCCCTTCCAATACTCACACCACCCCCACCATTACTCACACACACACATCTACCCTCCCCCCACCTCCTGGCCCCTCCCCTTCCCCCCAGCTCCACCCCCCCCTCCCCCAACCTGCCCCTCCAAGCTCCAGGCCCAGCCCTCCCTGGTCCCTTCTCAGGCCCCTGGGTGGAGCTGATAGATGTGGGTGGGGGTGGCAGTGTGTGGTGAAGGGATGTGAGAGGGAGATGCTTGCAGCCGTTTGGAGTGAGAGTATTGATGTAACACCAGTTTTCTGCTCTATTTTCAGATGTGAAGGCTATTTGCAGGCACTGCCCACGAATAAGCAACCTGGACATGAGGTGAGCAGTGTTGGTGCGGGCGTGTGAAAGATGGGTTTCTGGAGCAGGCACGAGGTGATTGTACCAGTGTTGGACTGGGGTGGGCACAGTAAGAAATCTGACAACACCAGGTTAAAGTCCAACAGGTTTATTTGGTAGGAGAAGCCTTGAGCTTTCAGAGCACTGCTCCTTTATGAGGTGACTCTCCCACTTATCTGACAAAGGGACAGCCAGCGTTCCAAAACCTTGAGGCTTTTCCTACCAAATCAATCTGTTGGACTTTAACCTGGTGTTGTGAGACTTCTTATTGGAGCAGGACATCGAAGAGGTGATCAGTGATTGGGCTATTTTAGATTCAGTTTTGTACAGTGTGAAAGGTCTAATCTTTAAGGTGCTGATGGATAAAATCAGTGTGATTCTCAAGTTAAGCTGCTAAACTGGGGGAAGGCTAATTAAGGTAAAAGTTTATTAATCACAAGTAAGCTTTACATTAACACTGCAATGAAGTTACTGTGAAATTCCCCCAGTCCCCAGGATTAGTAAATTTGCGGATGACACCAAAGTCGGAGGAGTGGTAGATAGTGAAGAGGGGTGTTATAGTTTGCAGAGAGACTTGGACAAGTTGCAGAGCTGGGCCGAGAGGTGGCAAGTGGAGTTTAATGTGGAAAAGTGTGAAGTAATTCACTTTGGCAGGAATAACAAATGTGTAGAGTATAGGGCTAATGGTAGGATTCTTAATAGTGTTGAAGAACAGAGGGATCTTGGTGTATATGTGCATAGATCCCTGAAAGTTGGCAATCAAGTCGATAAGGTTGTTAAGAAGGCATACGGAGTCTTAGCTTTTATTGGTAGGGGATTGAATTTCGGAGCCGCAACGTCATGTTGCAACTGTACAAAACTCTAGTGCGGCCGCACTTGGAGTATTGTGTGCAGTTCTGGTCGCCACATTATAAGAAAGATGTGGAGGCCTTGGAGAGGGTACAGAGGAGGTTTACCAGGATGTTGCCTGGTATGGAGGGCAGGTCCTATGAAGAGAGGCTGAGGGATTTGAGGTTGTTTTCGTTAGAAAGGAGGCGGCTAAGAGGGGACCTAATCGAAATATATAAGATGATTAGAGGTTTAGATAGAGTGGACAGTGATAGCCTTTTTCCTAGGATGGAGAAAGCTAGCACGAGGGGACACAGCTTTAAATTAAGGGGTGGTAGTTATAGGACGGATATCAGAGGTAGGTTCTTTACCCAGAGGGTGGTAAGGGTATGGAATGCCCTGCCTGCTGCAGTTGTAGATGCGCCGAGTTTGGCGGCGTTTAAGAGGTTAGTAGATAAGTTTACGGATGAAAATGGAATGGTTTAGGTTAGAGGGTCATTGCTTTTTCTTAATTGGTCAGCGCAACATCGAAGGCCGAAGGGCCTGTTCTGCGCTGTAATGTTCTATGTTCAGTCACTACACTCCACTGCCTGTTTGAGTCAATGCACCATAACTGGCACATCTTTCAGACTGTGGGAGGAAACCGGAGCACCGAGTAGAAACCCACATAGACATGGAGAGAACATGCAGACTCCACACAGACAGCCGCGAATTGAACCTGGGTCCTTGGCGTTGTGAGGCAAATGTTAACCACTATTTCGCTGTGCCACCCGATATTAACAAAGAAAATTACAGCACAGGAACAGGCCCTTCAGTCCTCCAAGCCTGCACTGACCGTGTTGCCCCCGACTGAACCAAAACCCCCTACCCTTCCAGAGACCATATCCCTCTATTCCCATCCTATTCATATATTTATCAATACGCCTCTTAAAACTCACTACTGTATCCACTTCCACTACCTCCCCGGCAACGAGTCAACAAAGAACAAAGAGCAACACAGCACGGGAAACAGGCCCTTCGGCCCAACGAGCCCACGCCGCCATCCTAACGTCTTAATGACATATCCATGACTTTAGGCTATGCCTATTGTGGAAGATTCCCATATAGGGACCAATATAGGGACAATTTGTTATCCAATCAGCCTAAGAGCACATTTTTGGGATGTGGGAGGAAACCGGAGCATCCGGAGAAAACCCGCGCAACCACGGGGAGAACGCGCAAACTCCCGCAGACACAGGCCCAAATCCATGTGTCTGCACAGCAACAGCGATAATCTCTGAGCTGTCATGTTGCCCATCTGATGGTCCAGTTTAAGCATACACTAATGACTTGAAGCACTAGGCCACTCCTGAAGTAACATCCAAGAGCAGCCCTCACACGACCTGCCGAATGCATGCACCTTGTTGGTCAACAAGGTGGACTGAATTGCCTGCGGAAGCAAATAAGATATTTAAACAGTCCTGCTATATCCCTCTATCTGCAGACCGCTCATGTGGCTGTCCGAGAGACCCTTAAACAGCCCCAGCGTGCCTGCTCCCACCACCTTACTCGGCAGTGCATTCCACACCCCCAGTACCCTTTGTGTGAAAAACTGCCCTCTAATATTCATCTTATACATAGCCCCCCTCACCCTAAGGCCATGACCCCTCATTCTATCCATTTCTAATGGTGGAAAAAGCTTACCACCATTTACTCTATCTATACCCCTTATAATCTTATATACCTCTATTAGATCCCCTCTCAGCCGATGTCTTTCAAGGGAAAACAACCCCAGTGTGTTCAATCTTTCCTCGTAAGACAGCCCTTCCATACCAGGCAGCATCCTGGTAAATCTCCTCTGCACTCTCTCCAGGGCCTCTACATCCTTCCTGTAGTACGGCGACCAGAACTGGCCGCAGTACTCCAGATGAGGCCTAACCAACGTTCTATACACCTGCAACATCAGACTCCTACTCTTGTATTCTATACCCCTTCCTATGAAGGCTAACATACCATACGCTTTTTTTACCACATTCTCCACCTCTACTGACACCTTCAGATACTTGTGAACTTGCACCCCCAGGTCTCTCTGCATCTCTATACTCCGGATAGTTTTACCTTTTATCCTATAACTCCCCTCTACATTATTCTGGCCAAAATGCATCACCTCACATTTATCCGGATTAAATTCCATTTGCCATCTATCTGCCCAATCTACCAGCCTATCTATGTCCTGTTGTATTGCCTGGCACTGCTCCTCAGTACCCGCCAATCCAAGCATCTTAGTGTCCTCAGCAAATTTGCTGATCACACCACCTACCCCCTCTTCCAAGTCATTTATATAAACCACAAATAGAAGAGGTCCTAGTACAGAGCCCTGTGGCACACCACTAGTGACACACCTCCAGTTGGAAAAAGACCCTTCCGCTACTACCCGCTGTCTCCTCCTCCCAAGCCAGTTCTCAACCCATCTACATACCTGGCCCTGTATCCCATGCACCTTCACCTTTTCTATCAGCCTACCATGAGGAACCTTGTCAAACACCTTACTGAAATCCATGTAGATGACATCAACGGCTTGTCCTTCATCAACCGTTTTTGTCACCTCTTCAAAAAATTCCACTAGATTCGTAAGGCACGACCTCCCCTTAACGAAGCCATGCTGCGTATCCCTGATCAGGTCGCAGCGCTCATACATCCTGTCCCTGAAGATCCTCTCCATTAGCTTACCTATAACTGAAGTCAAGCTCACCAGCCTATTGTTCCCTGGGTTATCCCTCTGACCCTTTTTAAACAACGATACTACATTTGCTATCCTCCAGTCCTCCAGGACCTCACCTGTGTCCAAAGAAGAGACAAAGATTTGTGTCAGAGGCCCAGCAAGGTCATCTCTCACCTTCCTTAGCAGCCTGGGGTAAATGCATCAGGCCCTGGAGCTTTATAAGTCTTTATGCTGCCTAAAAGCCCCAACACCTCTTCCCTCGTAATGATTATTTCCTTTAATGGGTCCTCAAATTTCTCAAAGCCGGCACCAGACATCAGGCCCCTCTCCCACGTGAATACCAACGCAAAGTATTCATTCAGGATCTCCCCCATTCCCTCAGGCTCTAAGCATAGTTCCCCTCCTCTGTCCCTGAGAGGTCCAATCTTCCTCTAACCATCCTTTTGCTCCTTACATAGGAGTAAAATGCCTTAGGATTTTCCTTAATCCTACCTGCCAAAGCCATTTCGTGGCCCCTTTTTGCCTTTCTGACACCCCTTTTAAGATCCCGTCTACACTCTCTATATTTTTCCAGCGTTGTCTCTGTCCCCTATTGCCTAGATCTAACGTACGCCTCCCATTTCTTCCTGACCAAGTCCTCAATATCCCTAGTAACCCACAGTTCTCTAATCCTACCTTTCCCATCCTTCCTCCTCACCGGCACGTGTCTTTCCTGCAAAGATTTTAGTTTTCCCTTGAAAGACTCCCACATGTGCAGTGTCAACCTACCCTCGAACAGCTTAACCCAGTCGGTATCCTTAAGATCCTGACTAATCTGGCTGTATCTAGCCCTCCCCCAGTTTAACACCCTCCCCTTAAGGCAGGCTTCATCTTTTTCCATTAATATCCTAAAGCAGACAGAGTTGTGGTCACTATTTGACACATGCTCTTCTACTACGTCCTTGTTTGACACCCCTCTCGATCTTTATTAGGGTGGTTTTGGACTTCTTGCCTTCCACCACCATTATGTTGCCAGTGTAGAGGTCCTGGATGAGCTCCACAAAGGCTTTTGGGAGGTTGACTCTCTGCAGTGATTTAATGAGTAATTTATGGCCGACAGAGTCGAACGCTTTCGCCAAATCAACAAACACGACTGCGAGGTCCTTGTGGTTCTTCTTAGCTCCCTTCATGATGTTCTGCAACACTGCGATGTTTTGGTTACATCCGGGAGTAGCTGCCAAAAACCCTTTCTATCTTGGGTTTATCTCGACTGTTTCGCTCAGTCTCTTCACCATGATCTTGGTGAACAGGCGCAGCAGCATTGGACCGATCGTAATTGGTCGCCAGTTGTCTGTCTTTAAGGCGTTCCCTATCCTCACACTTTGGGATCAGGACTGTTCGACTCTGCTTCATACAGTTCAGGATCGTTTTTGAAGCCAACCACAAGGTGAAGAGGCGAGGTATGTGGGTTTCATAAGCCTTGTGAATATCCCAGATGTCCTCCAATTTCTGACCATCCGGTCCGGGCGCACTATCCTCCTTCATGCCCTTGATAGCCTGGGTAACCTCTTCCTCGGTGATCAACTTCATCAACTCGCCATTATCGGTTTTCCTGCTGTACGGTTGGAACTTGTTGATGTTTGCTTTATTGCTTTGACTGGAGAGTTTCTCTCAAAAGCTTGCCTCCAGTTCCTCTATGGAAAGTGGACATTTCATCTGTGAAGGCGTGCCCATAATCTGCCGGGCAAGTTGGTGCCTATTGTTCTTATAGAGCAGTTGCATTGCTCTAAAAACGGATTTCTCTTTTGCCCATCGTTTCCTCGCTCCGCTGTTAACCTTGTGCCTAGGCCTTCGGTTATCCTTCTCTCGTGCCTTCTTCTTCAGACCATCCTTTCCTTGTCCGTTAGTCGCACCGCCCATCAGAAGATCGGTGATGCTGTCGATTATCCCCGCTGCCAGGGCTCGTTTGTTGGGGTTGTTCCTCGCAGTTAGGAGCCTCTCGGCCTGGATGAGGTGTTCATCCACGTCCCTGTGTTTAGGGACTTGAGCCAGGGACTGACTGGTGGTACTTACCTGTGGGACTGGCTCTCCGACATCCGCCTCCTCCGGCTCCTGATCTTGCTCGGAGCCTGGGTTTTCAGAAACAACTGGGACTGCGTTGTTTGCTGCTTTGTGCACATTGGCAAGTAGCCTGTGCTTGTCAGAGATCTGTTTGGCTGTTTTGGATGTTAGAATACTCCCAATCTCTTTGTTGATAAATCGTGCGCCAGCAAATCTCTTTTCAAGCTCTTCAAGGAGTGATTCCTCCTCCTTGCACCATACGCTCTTACTCCTTCCCCGTTTGGCTGAAGGTTTGGGCAGTGCCTTCTCCGCACGTTTTTCATTGCGAAGGACTGGATGACGGTGTCGCTCATGCTGGCTGAGTTCACTCTCTGTGGTAAAGGCCAACTCACAGGTGCTGCACTTATACTGCCCGACTGCCAGGGGCTTCTCGCCCTGACATTTCGGGTAGTGGCAGGCGATAGAGTGGAACTCCCCGGACTTACTGCATCGAGAACATTCGGTCACAATGTTCTTGGTCTTGTGCACTGTCTTGAAATGGTCTCTAAAAGCTCCAACCGTGGGGAGTATGGAATTGCAGGGCTTGCAATACAACGCATCAGTGGGATAATGGATCACCACCTCCTTATCTCTGAATGGTCTTCCGTAGGTTTGATTATAACAGTCTCGATGAAAGTGCCTTCGTTCTGGGCACCCCCATCGCTTGCGGTAGTTGCGATGTTTGCTTTAGCTCCCGTACCCTTATTCAGGGCTTGATATGCCTTGTTATAGAAGGTGGAGGTGGTTATCTCCACTTCCTCGGCTGGATGGCCGTCCAGACGGAACAGGCTCTTCGTCTTCACATATTGGAGTAATAGATTCCTTAATCCTATCCACCAAAATCATTTCATGCCCCCCTTTTGCCCTTCTAACTCCCCGTTTGAGCTCCCTCCTACTCTCTATATTCCTCCAACGCTGTCTCCATTCCCAGCTGCTTTGACCTATCATACGCCTCTCTTTTCTTCCTAACCAAGTCCTCAATATCCCTAGTAATCCACGCAGTTCATTCTAAAACTCGCCTGTTTAATCTTTAGAAAGGAAACTGAGGATAGGAAAAGGAAGTGACTGTGGGGATTTGGGAAATAGTGTAAAAGATTTAAAAGCAGGCAGGAATGGTTAGAAATACAACACAGTCTACAACAGGTATACATTCCTGTAAGGCACTAACTCCCAAAGGGGAATGCTACATTAACCATGACTAACTGAAGAAGGTTAAAAACTGCATCAGATCAAAGGAAGTGATTTATAAGGATGACAAACAATGATAAAATTTGAGGATTCTGTCTGTCTTCATGGAAAAAGATGCAAAGAATTTCTCCAAAATACTCGGCAACCAAGGGACTTGAGAAACTGAGGCCCAAATTGAAATTAATATTAGTAAAGAGATAGCACTGGAAAAGTTAATTAGGTTGAAGATTGATAAATCTCCTGGAGCAGATAAGTTCTGTCCCAGAGTGCTGAAGGAATTGGTTTTAGAAATAGTTGATGCGTTAGTAGTTATCTTTCAAAGAACAAATTGAATCGATTCTGGAACGGTTCCTGTAAAATGTAATCTCACGATCGCTAAGAATGGAGAGAGAAGAACAAATTGGGAAACTATAGACTTGGTATTTTGTCATCTGTAGTTTTAATATTAGAATCTGCTCAAGAATGTGATAGAAAATAATAATAAAATAGGGCAGCACAACATAGATGTTTGGCAGAGCTGCTGAGTCGTTTGAGAATGTTACCTTCAGCTAAAATAAAGGGGTATCTGTGGCTGTGGTGTAATTGGATTTTTGGAAGATGTTTGAGAAGAGTAGTTAATACACTGAGAGTGTATGAGTTTAGCAGTAATTCTTAGTGTGGTTTGAGAATTGGCTGACAGACAGAAAGCAGTAGGAATAAATGAATCAATTCTCAAGATGACAGGCTGTTACTAATAGGATACTGCATGGATCAGTGCTCAGGACACAGTTGTTCACAACCCATTTCAATGATTTAGATGTGGGGACCAATTGTAGTGCTCTTAAATCTGCCAATGACATCAAACTTTGCAATGTGAGTTGTGAGCAGGATGCAAAGTTTCAAGTGGGCTTGGACAGGCTCAGTGAATGGGCAAGAAGGTGTCAGATGAAATACAATATAAACAAGTGGGAGTTATCCACTTTGGTGGAAAAAGCAAAGGCAGAAATAATGAGAGATTGGGAAATGTTGTTATCCAAAGGGACCTAGGTGTCCTTGTTTATGACTGACTCAAAGTTAGCATGCTAGTGGAACAATGAATGAGGAAGGAAAATGCTATGTTAACCTTCATTGCTACGGGACTTAAGTACAGAAGTAAAGATGTCTTGTTGCAATTGTATAGAACCTTGGGATTGAACACTCCGAGAATATTGTGTACAATTTTGATCTCCTTGCGTAAGGAAGGATATGCTTGCCATGGAGGCAATGCAATGGAGATTCATCAGACTAATTACTGGGATTGCAGAATACTCTGAGTGGGGACTGATTGAGAACCTGTATATTTTCATATTTGGAAACGGGAGTGGGGGGTCATCACATTCTGACCCAGTGAGGACAGGCTGGGTGTGGCCAGGATGATTCCTCCGGCTCAGAGTCTGTAACAGGGGACATAATCTCACAGTAAGAGACAGGGTATTTAGGACTCAGGGGAGGAGGAATTCCTTCAATCAGACAGCAGGGAAGCTTTGGAATTCCCCTCCCCAGAGGCTGTGGAAGTTCAGTCACAGCAAGTTCCTGACGGATATCCCGAGCTTTCTGGATAAAAAAGTGAAGAGAGACAGGAAAACGGTATTAAGGTGGATAATCAGCCATCCTGTAATGGAATGGGACAAGAAGTTTGAGGGGCTGAATGGCGAGCTCTGGTCCCTCTCTCCGCCTTTCTCTGGTGTCCAGTTCCTCTAACACGCTCTCTCTCTCCTACAGTGACAGTACGATGATCACTCCAGACTGTTTCCCTGCACTCCACAGCCTTTCTCACCTCCAGCATCTGGGTCTCAGTAGATGTCATCAGATCCCAGCAGCCAGTCTCGTGTGAGTATTGAAGGACCATCGCATCAGTTTGTGGTTGAGTCACAGATTAAGCAAGGCCCAAGGCTTCTTTCCGGCCTATCAAAAAACTGCTGGTTTAGAAAAAGAGAGGAAATCAGCCAGGGTTCCTGCTCCTGATCACTGTCCAGTGATCCCTGGGTTAGAGAGAGAGAGAGGGGAAATCAGTCAGGGTTCCTGCTCCTGATCACTGTCCAGTGATCCCTGGGTTAGAGAGAGAGGGGAAATCAGTCAGGGTTCCTGCTCCTGATCACTGTCCAGGGATCCCTGGGTTAGAGAGAGAGAGGGGAAATCAGCCAGGGTTCCTGCTCCTGATCACTATCCAGTGATCCCTGGGTTAGAGAGAGAGAGAGGGGAAATCAGCCAGGGTTCCTGCTCCTGATCACTGTCCAGTGATCCCTGGGTTAGAGAGAGAGAGGAAATCAGCCAGGATTCCTGCTCCTGATCACTGTCCAGTGATCCCTGGGTTAGAGAGAGGGGGGAAATCAGCCAGGGTTCCTGCTCCTGATCACTGTCCAGTGATCCCTGGGTTAGAGAGAGAGGGGGGAAATCAGCCAGGGTTCCTGCTCCTGATCACTGTCCAGTGATCCCTGGGTGAGAGAGAGAGAGGGGAAATCAGCCAGGGTTCCTGCTCCTGATCACTGCCAGGATCCCTGGTTGAGGAGAGAGGGGAAATCAGCCAGGGTTCCTGCTCCTGATCACTGTCCAGTGATCCCTGGGTCAGAGAGAGAGAGAGAGGGGAAATCAGCCAGGGTTCCTGTTCCTGATCACTGTCTAGTGATCTCTGGGTTAGAGAGAGAGGGGAAATCAGCCAGGGTTCCTGCTCCTGATCACTGTCCAGTGATCCCTGGGTTAGAGAGAGAGGGGAAACCAGCCAGGGTCCCTGCTCCTGATAGCTGTCCAGTGATCCCTGTGTTAGAAGTGTAGGGGAAATCCTGCTGGAATTATACATTGAGAGTGTTGGTATAGATTGTGTGATGTGTCTAATATTTTATTATTGGAATGCTTATGTCTCAGTTTTGTGTTGTATTTGTCAGTCATATAAAGGTTTGTGATGATCTGTGCGCAGGAAGCTCGGGGAAATTGCCACTCTGAAAACTCTGAACATTTATGGATTAGTTCGAGATTCCAGCGTCAATGTGAAAGAACTTATTGCTCAGATTAAAATCAACACCTTTCCCCTGACAACAATTGGGAGACCAACTCACAGCACCGCAAAGCTGCAATCAATCTGGGGCATTAACTGCAGGCTGAGCCTTCACAGCCAGTGAGGAGCAGCAGCGCCGCAGTGAGGAGCAGTACCCGGCCTGCGCCGCAGTGAGGAGCAGCACCCGGCCTGCGCCGCAGTGAGGAGCAGCACCCGGCCTGCGCCGCAGTGAGGAGCAGCACCTGGCCTGCGCCGCAGTGAGGAGCAGCACCCGGCCTGCGCCGCAGTGAGGAGCAGCACCCGGCCTGCGCCGCAGTGAGGAGCAGCACCCGGCCTGCGCCGCAGTGAGGAGCAGCACCCGGCCTGCGCCGCAGTGAGGAGCAGCACCCGGCCTGCGCCGCAGTGAGGAGCAGCACCCGGCCTGCGCCGCAGTGAGGAGCAGCACCCGGCCTGCGCCGCAGTGAGGAGCAGCACCCGGCCTGCGCCGCAGTGAGGAGCAGCACCCGGCCTGCGCCGCAGTGAGGAGCAGCACCCGGCCTGCGCCGCAGTGAGGAGCAGCACCCGGCCTGCGCCGCAGTGAGGAGCAGCACCCGGCCTGCGCCGCAGTGAGGAGCAGCACCCGGCCTGCGCCGCAGTGAGGAGCAGCACCCGGCCTGCGCCGCAGTGAGGAGCAGCACCCGGCCTGCGCCGCAGTGAGGAGCAGCACCCGGCCTGCGCCGCATTGAGGAGCCCCCAGCCTGCGCCGCAGTGAGGAGCAGCACCCGGCCTGCGCCGCAGTGAGGAGCAGCAACCCAGCCCTCGCCGAGTGAGGAGCAGCACCGCTGCGCCGCAGTGAGAGCGCACCCGGCCTGCGCCGCAGTGAGGAGCAGCACCCGGCCTGCCTCCGCAGTGAGGAGCAGCACCCGCCTGCGCCGCAGTGAGGAGCAGCCCCGGCCTGTCGCCGCGTGAGGAGCAGCACCCGCCTGCGCCGCAGTGAGGAGCAGCACCCGCCTGCGCCGCAGTGAGGAGCAGCACCGCCTGCGCCGCAGTGGGAGGAGCCCCCGGCCTGCGCCGCAGTGAGGAGCAGCACCCGGCCTGCGCCGCAGTGAGGAGCAGCACCCGGCCTGCGCCGCAGTGAGGAGCAGCACCCGGCCTGCGCCGCAGTGAGGAGCAGCACCCGGCCTGCGCCGCAGTGAGGAGCAGCACCCGGCCTGCGCCGCAGTGAGGAGCAGCACCCGGCCTGCGCCGCAGTGAGGAGCAGCACCCGGCCTGCGCCGCAGTGAGGAGCAGCACCCGGCCTGCGCCGCAGTGAGGAGCAGCACCCGGCCTGCGCCGCAGTGAGGAGCAGCACCCGGCCTGCGCCGCAGTGAGGAGCAGCACCCGGCCTGCGCCGCAGTGAGGAGCAGCACCGCCTGCGCCGCAGTGAGGAGCAGCACCCGGCCTGCGCCGCAGTGAGGAAGCAGCACCCGGCCTGCGCCGCAGTGAGGAGCAGCAGCGCCCAGTGAGGCAGCACCGGCCTGCGCCGCAGTGAGGACGCAGCGCCGCAGGCAGCAGCGCCGCAGTGCGGAGCAGCACCCGGCCTGCGCCGCAGTGCGGAGCAGCACCCGGCCTGCGCCGCAGTGCGGAGCAGCGCCCGGCCTGCGCCGCAGTGCGGAGCAGCACCCGGCCTGCGCCGCAGTGCGGAGCAGCACCCGGCCTGCGCCGCAGTGCGGAGCAGCACCCGGCCTGCGCCGCAGTGCGGAGCAGCACCCGGCCTGCGCCGCAGTGCGGAGCAGCACCCGCCCTGCGCCGCAGTGCGGAGCAGCACCCGCCCTGCGCCGCAGTGCGGAGCAGCACCCGCCCTGCGCCGCAGTGCGGAGCAGCACCCGCCCTGCGCCGCAGTGCGGAGCAGCACCACCGCAGTGAGGAGCAGCACCCAGCCTGCGCCGCAGTGAGGAGCAGCACCCAGCCCTGCGCCGCAGTGAGGAGCAGCAGCACTGCAGTGAGGAGCAGCACCAGCGCTATCAGTTACTCTCACCAACACATCATAGGCTGGCATTCAAATGGACCAACACTATCCTCTTAATGATGGAGAATTGCAAAGAAACATTTGCTGAGGACAGGGGTCAGATTGTTCAGGATTTGAACTTTTTGATAAGTGAGTTTGTGTTCTCAGTATTCCAATCAGTCTGCTCCAGTTCAGGTAATAAACCAAACCTCACAGAATTATTGCTGTGAATATCAGGTGAGGTAATATTTGGTAAGCTGTGTATTCCTGAGAAACTGCTTTATAAAATATATCAAATTCCTTTCACCATCTCAAATCGGTCTCATTTCCAGTTAAGTTTCTTTTCACTATCATTTTTTTCTCAAACAGCATCCCCTCCTCCCCCGCTTGCTCCAAACCTGTGAACTTAACCAAACTTACTGAGTCTTTCCAGTGTTTATTCTGGTTTCCAGAGACCTTCAGAATCAGACAAGATTTAATTCCCAGCAGAATTCTGAATATTCTTGTTGCTGGTACCATTAGTTCAGTAGCATTAGGGACTGAAAATGTCATTAGTATTAATGGTTAGTTTTGAATGATATTTTCTTTAAGAAGCCAATATTTTTATAATTATTACTTTGTGGGATAATTTGGGTATAAATTTATAATGACAAAGTCACAATGAATCCAGCAGGGAGATATGCTCAGCACTCAAGCCAAATGTTGGGCAGTAGATTTTATTCATTTCTGGGACCTGGGTGCTAGCTGGCCGGCATTTATTGCCCATCTCTAGCTGCCTTCTTGAATTGCTGCAATCCCCATATTCTGTTGGATGACCCACAATGCCATTAGGGAGAGAATTCCAGGATTTTCACCCAGTAACCGTGAAGGAACGATGATACATTTCCAAGTCAGGATGGTGAGTGGCTTAGAGGGAAACTTGCAGGTGATGATGTTCCCATTGATCTGTTGGCTTTATCCTTCGAGATGGAAGTGGTCGTATGTTTGGAAGATGCTGTCTAAGGATCTTTGATGAATTGCTGCAGTGCATCTTGTAGATGGTACACACTGGAGCTACTGAGCATCGGTAGTGGAGGGAGTGGATGTTTTTCGATGTGGTGTCAATCAAGCGGAGCTGCTTTGTCCTGGATGGTGTGGAGCTTCTTGAGTATTGTTGCAATTGCACCCATCCAGGCAAGTGGGGTGTATTCCATCACACTCCTGACTTTGCATTGTAGATGGTGGACAGGCTTTGGGGAGTCAGGAAGTCAGTTGTATGCTGCAGTATTCCGAGCCTCTGCCCTGTTCTCGTAGCCACTATGTTTATGTGGTGAATGCAGTTGTGTTTTTGGTCAATGGTAATCCCAAGGGTGTTGACAGTGGGGGATTCAGTGATGGTAACACAATCGAATGTTAAGGGGCAGTGGTTAGAATGTTTCTTATTGGTGATGGTCATTGCCTGGCATTTGTGTCATGCGAATGTCACTGCCCCTTGTCAGCCCAAACCAGGATATTGTCCAGATCTTGTTGCGTTTGAACATGGACTGCTTTAGTATCTGAGGAGTGGTGAATGGTGCTGAACATTGTGCAGTTACTGGTGAACATCCCCACTTCTGACCTTATGATGGAGGGAAGGTCATTGATGAAGCAGCTGAAGATTGTTGGGCCGAGGACACTCCCCTGGGGGACTCCTGCAGAGATATCCTGGAGCTGAGATAACTGACCCTTCACAAGCATAATCATTTCTGCGTGAGGAAGCAGGTGGTTTTGCCTTTCAAGGTAAGTCTTAAATGTGGATAACATAAGTGCCTCAACTGCCTCACTTGGTGTATTCCAGACCACCATCACCCTGTGTAGAAAAAACTCCCCCATACATTTCTTACCCAACACCCCCCCCCCACACACACACACACACACACAAAGGAATTGTCATTTCTCCCCTGGGAGCAAGCTTCCAATCTGCTTACCTGACCTACGTTTCTCAATTTTATAAACTTCTATTAGGTCACTCCTCAGCCTTTGTCTTTCCAAGGAGAACAATCCCAGTTTATTCAATCTCTCTTCATAAATAATACCCTCCCTACCAGGCAACATCCTGGTAAACCTTTTCCATACTCTCTCCAAAGCCTCTACATCCTTCTGATAACATGGTGACCAGAATTGGACACAGTATTCCAAATGTGGTCGAACCAATATTTATATAACTGCAACATAATTTGTCAACTTTTCTACTCGATGCCCCTGTTGCGATGAAGGTAAGCGTGTCATACACTTTCCTCACCATCGTCTTCAGCTGTGCTGCCACTTTTAATGGACCTGATCCCAGATCTCTCTCGCTGTGTCTATATATTCCTGATGTTTCTGCCATTTATTTTGAAGCTCCCACTTGAACTGGATCCACCAAAATGCATTTCTTCACATTTATCCAGATTAAATTCCATCTGCCATTTCTCTGCCCAATTTTCCAGCTTATCCATATCCTGCTGTATTCCTTGATAATCTTCATCACTATCCGCAACTCCAGCAATCTTAGTATCATCTGTAAACTTGCTAATCAGACCAGCTATGTTTTCTTCCAAATCATTTATACATATTACAGCTGAGGTCCCAGTACACAGCCCTGCAGAACACCACTGGTTACAGACCTCCATTCAGAAAGACATCTGTCTGTCTTCCATTGCCAAACCAGTTCTGTACCCTCATTAGTTCACCCCGGATGCCATGTGATTTAATCATTGCAGCAGCCTGACAGGAGGGACCTTGTCGAATGCTTTACTCAAATCCATGTTGATAACATCCACAGCTCTTCATTCATTTTTGTCACCTCCTCAAAAAACTCAATTAAACGAGTGAGACATGACCCTCCCTTGTATAAAACCATGCTGTCTATCACTAACAAAGCCATTCAGTTCCAAATGTGGATAGATTCTATCTCTAAGAATCCTCTCCAACAATTTCTCTACCACGGCCGTCAAGCTCATTGGCCTATAAATACCCGGGTTATCCCTGCTACTCTTCTTAAATAATGGGACCACATTCAATCCTCTGGGACCTCACCTGTATTCAATAAGGAAACAAAGATTTCTGTTTAATACCGAGCAATTTCCTCTCTTGTCTCCCTGAGCAATCTAGGATAGATGGGGTTGATGCTAAGACTCAGCCTTTAATGCATTAAACAGTAATGCAGACCTGACTGATTCCTGCAGCCAGTTTCCATGTTCACACATTAAGCCTGGTGAATGTGGCTAAGAGGAGGTTTCCTGGAGCAAGGGGCCAGATATTGTCCCACTCCCAATCAGTTATAATGAATAGAACATTACAGCGCAGTACAGGCCCTTTGGCCCTCGATGTTGCACCAACTAATCTAATGACCCTCTATCCTAAACTATTCCAATGTTATCCATATGCCTATCCACTGATCATTTGAATGCCCTTAAACTTGACGAATCCACAGCTGCTGCAGGCAGGACATTCCACGCCCTTACCACCCTCTGAGTAAAGAACCCACCTCGAGCATCCGTCCTATAACTACCACCCCTTAATTCAAAGCTATGTCCCCTCATGTTATCCATCTCCATCCGAGGAAAAAGGCTCTCACTGTCCACCCTATCTAATCCTCTGATCATCTTATATGTCTCAATTAAGTCACCTCTTAGCCTTCTTCTCTCTATTGAATAAGCTATCATTCAATTAAATTGAATTTGAAAGTTAGTCTCCATGAAACTCCATGATCCTGAATGAATACTTTGCGTCGGTATTCACGAAGGAGAAGGGCTTGTTGACTGGTACTGTCTTGGAGGGAGCTGTGGGCCAGTTGAGGGAAATATCCATACCGAGGGAAGAAGTGTAAGAGCTTCTAGGTAGCATTAAAACTGATAAATCTCCTGGCCCTGATAGCATTTATCCCAGGCTGCTTAAGGAGGCAAGAGATGAAATTGCTGGGTCTCTGACGCAAATCTTTGTCTCTTCTTTGGACACAGGTGAGCTCCCAGAGGACTGGAGAATAGCTAATGTTGTACTGTTGTTTAAAAAGGGTAGTAGGGATAACCCTGGAAATTATAGGCTGGTGAGTTTGACGTCAGTGGTAGGGAAGCTATTGGAGGGGATTCTTAGAGATAGGATGTATAGGCACTTAGAGCGTTGTGATCTGATTAGGGATACGCAGCATGGATTTGTTAAGGGGAGGTCGTGCCTTACAAATCTGGTAGAATTTTTTGAGGAGGTGACGAAAATGGCGGACGAAGGACGAGCCGTTGATGTCGTTTATATGGATTTCAGTAAGGTGTTTGACAAAGTCCCTCATGGGAGGTTAGTTGAGAAGGTTAAGGCTAATGGGATACAAGGATAGGTAGCTAGATGGATAAGTAACTGGCTTGGTAATAGGAGACAGAGAGTAATAGCGGAAGGGTGTTTTTCTAGCTGGAGGTTGGTCACTAGTGATGTGCCGCAGGGCTCGGTACTGGGACCTCTTCTATTTGTAATATATATAAATGACTTGGAAGAGGGAGTAAGTGGAGTGATCAGCAAGTTTGCAGACGATACAAAGATGGTGGACTTGCGGATGGTGAGGAGCATTGTCAGGCGATGCAGCAGGACATAGGCTGGTAGCTTGGGCAGATAGATGGCAGATGGAATTCAATCCTGATAAATGTGAGGTGATGCATTTCAGGAGAAAGAATGTAGGGGGGAGGTATATGATAAAGGGTAGACCTATTAAGACTATAGAAACACAGAGGGACCTGGGGGTGCAGGTGCACAAGTCTCTGAAGGTGACAGAGCGAGTAGAGAAGGTTGTGAAGAAAGCATATAGTATGTTAGCCTTTATAGGAAGGGATATAGAGTACAAGAGCTGGTGTCTAATACAGTTGTATAGAACATTGGTTAGACCTCATTTGGAATACTGCGTCCAGTTCTGGTCGCCTTATTACCAGAAGGACGTGGAGACCCTAGAGAGAATGCAGAGGAGGTTTACCAGGATGCTGCCTGGTATGGAAGGTCTGAGTTAAGAGGAGAGATTAGGCAAATTGGGGCTGTTTTGCTTAGAAAGACGGAGACTGAGGGGAGATCTAATAGCAGTGTGGAAGATTATGAAGGGTATGGATAGAGTAAATAGTGGTAAGCTTTTCGTAGATTGGAAATAAATATTACGAGGAGCCACAGGCTTATGGTGAGGGGATAAGTTATAATTTGGATGTTCGAGGGAGGTTTTTCACGCAGAGGGTTGTGGGGGTACGGAATGCACTGCCAACTAAGGTGATGGAGGCAGGCACGCTGGAGTTATTTAAGGATACTTAGATAGGTACATGAGTGGAATACAGATAGAGGGATATAGGAGACTGTTTTAAATAGGGATCAAGAGTCTTGGGACATTGCTGGGAATTAATTGATACCTATGGACCTTCCAACATATTTTCTGGCTCATTTGTTTTACTTTTGAGCTTCTGGGGATTCCTTTAAATGTTTGCATAAAATGTGCACATTATTGATATTTTTCTCTTTTAATCCACAGCCTAAGAGTACATCCCAAAGATGTGCCCTTAGGTTAATTGGCAAAACAACTTCTCCCTAAATTGTCTCAAATTTGGTTTTTAATCCATAGATCTATAAACATGGACAGGGATCGCGGGTAGAGGTGGGAACATCGGGATGACGGCACAGGCTCGTTGGGCCGAAGGACCTGTTTCCCGTGCTGTTTTGTTCTTTGTTCTATCTATGTCTCGCTGCAACTTCAGATATCCCTCCAGACCATCCACACCACCGATCTTCGTATCGTCGGCGAACTTACTAACCCATCCCTCCACTTCCTCATTCACGTCATTTATGAAAATGACAAACAGCAAGGGTCCTAGAACAGATCCCTGGGGCACTCCACTGGTTACGACCTACATGCAGAAAAAGACCCATCCACAACCACTCTCTGCCTTCGGCCGGCAAGCCAGTTCTGGATCCACAAGGCCAAAGCCCCTTGGATCCCATGGCCTCTCACCTTCTCAAGAAGTCTTGCATGGGGAACCTTATCAAATGCCTTACTGAAGTCCATGTAAACCACGTCCACTGCTCTTCCTTCATCAATGTGTTCAGTCACATTTTCAAAGAACTCAACTATGCTCATAAGGCACGATCTGCTCGACAAAGCTGTGTTGACTATTTCTGATCAAGCTAAACTTCTCTAAATGCTCATAAATCCTGAACGTCAGGATCTTCTCCATCAGCTTACCAACCACTGAGGTCAGACTCACTGGTCGATAATTTCCTGGGCTATCTCTATTTCCTTTTTTGAATATAGGAACCACATCCGCAATCCTCCGGAACCTCTCCCGTTTCCATCGACAACGCAAAGATCATCGCCAAGGGCTCTGCAACCACTTCCCTCACCTCCCACAGTAACCTGGGGTACATCCCGTCCGGTCCCGGCGACTTATATAAAGAACAACGACACAGCACGGGAAACAGGCCCTTTGGCCCAACGAGCCTGTGCCGCCATTTTGACAGCATGATTTCCCTCTTCCACACATGACCCTTGTCTATGTTTATGGAAATCCACATTGGAAACCAGACTGGGGAGACAATTTAGGAGGAATTTGTTTCACCAATATGCTTAAGAGCACATCTTTGGGATGTGGGAGGAAACCGGAGCACCCGGAGAAAACCCACACAAGCACGAGGAGAATGTGCAAACTCCCACAGACACAGGCCCAAATCCATGTATCTGCACAGCACAGTGATAGTCACTGAGTTGTCGTGTTGCCCATCAAATGGTCCAGTTTAAGCGTACACTAACGACGTGAAGCAATAGGACACTCTCAAAATCAAGAGCAGCCCTCGCACGACCCATCGCGTGCATGCCCCTTGTTGGACAACAAGGCGGGCCTGTAGGATTAAAGAGAAATACATCAATAACGTGCACAACTTATACAATTCCCAGGAACGTCCCAAGGCTCATGATCCCAGTTTAAATCAGTCTACTATATCCTTCCATCCCTATTCTGCTAATGTACCTATCTAAGTATCTCTTAAATAACTCCAGCGTGCCTGCCTCCACCACCTTACTTGGCAGTGTGTTCCATAACCCCACCGCCCTCTGTGTGAAAAACCTCCCTCTAATATCCAAATTATACCTTACCCCCCTCACCCTAAGCCCGTGGCCCCTCATGATATTTAATTCCAACCTCGGAAAAAGCTTGTCACTGTCTATATCCTTCATAATCTTGTATATCTCTATTAGATTGCCTCTCAGTCTCTGTCTTTCTAAGGAAAACAGTCCCAATTTCCCTAACCTCTCCTCGTAACTCAGATCTTCCATACCAGGCAGCATCCTGGTAAACCTCCTCTGCACTCTCTCCAGAGTCTCCACGACCAGAGGGGGTCACGGGCTTAGGGTGAGGGGGTAAGGTATAATTTGGATGCTAGAGGGAGTTTTTTCACACAGAGGGTGGTGGGGGTATGGAATGCGCTGCCAAGTAAAGTGGTGGAGGCAGGTACTCTGGAGTTATTTAAGAAATACTTAGATGGGCACATGAACAGAATGGGAATGGATGGGTATAGAAAACTGATTTAAAATAGGGATCATGAGCCTTGGGAGTCCCTGGGAAGTGTGTAAATAGATGATGATATTGATGTACTTGTTTTTATCCTACAGGTGCTTTGGTCCACCTTGTTGTCTAACAAGGGGCATACACACGATGGGTCGTGAGAGGGCTGCTCTTGGACCTTTTTCAAGAGTATCCTAGTGCTTCATGTCGTTAGTGTATGCTTGACCTGGACCATTTGATGGGCAACACGACAGCGCAGTGACTATCGCTGTGCTGTGCAGATACATGGATTTGGGCCTATGTCTGTGAGAGTTTGCACATTCTCCCCGTGCTTGCGTGGGTTTTCTCTGGGAGCTCCAGTTTCCTCCCACATCCCAAAGATGTGCTCTTAGGGAGAATTTGTTTTGCCAATTAGCCTAAATTGTCTCAAATTTGGTTTTTAATCCATAGATCTATAAACATGGACAGGGACCGCGTGTAGAAGTGGGACCATCGGGGTGGCGGTGCGGGCTTGTTGGGCCGAAGGGCCTGTTTCCCGTGCTGTTTTGTTCTTTGTCCTTCCGGTAGTAAGGCGACCAGAACTGGACGCAATATTCCAAATGAGGTCTAACCAACGTTTTATACAAATGCAACATTAAAGGCCAGCTCTTGTACGCTATACCCCTTCCTATGAAGGCTAACATACTATATGCTTTCTTCACAACCTTCTCCACTTCTTCTGCTACCTTCAGAGACTTGTTCACCTGCATCCCCAGGTCCCTCTGCGTTTCTATACTCTTAATAATGGAACTCATTGTTCCATTGGAGCAGCACGGAGAGGCAGCGATTTGGGAGAGCGAGAAGTTCGATTGTTAAGTAGTTTTTTTAACTTTTCTCTTTGTTTAAAACAGCGAGCGGGAGTAGTTTTTGCCGTTTTTTATTTAAACTAACTTGTAACCGGAAGTCGTCACTAGGGGCTGCCGGTAGTTGTAGTTTTTCTCTCTGACTCTATAAATTGGTCCAGAGAGGAAACCCGATACTCTACACAGGTAGAGTATCCCACCCTCCCCCCTCCTCTAACCTAATAATAAGTGTGTGGGAAGTTTTTTTTTTAAAATTAAAGTAACAGTGATGGCAGTGCAGGCAGTACGTTGCACCTCCTGCAGTATGTATGAGGTGAGGGACACCAGTAGTGTTCCTGCTGATTACACCTGCAGGAAGTGTGCACATTTGCAGCTCCTTGAGGATCGTGTTAAGGAGCTGGAGCTGGAATTAGAGGAGCTCAGGGTAATTCGAGAGGTTGAGGAGGATATTGGCAGGAGTGACAAAGAGATTGTAACTCCTAAAAGTGATAATTGGGTAACTATTAGGAGGAGGGGTAAGAAGCAATCGGGGAGACAATCCCCTGGGGCTGTTCCCCTCCAAAATAAATTTTCTGTCTTGGAGGCTACAGTTGAGGAAGAATCAACTGGAGCTGACCAAAGGGAGCAGGTCTCTGGGGGTGAGCCTGCTGAGAATGCTCAGGTGGGTGGGGGGAATAAGAGATTAGGCCTAGTTATAGGAGACTCCATAGTTAGAGGGACAGATAGGAGGGTAAATAGTAATAAACGGGACTCAGGGCTGGTGTGTTGCCTCCCAGGGGCTGGGGTCCAGGATGTCGCAGATCGGGTTTTTAAGATTCTTAAGGGTGAGGGGAGTCAGCCCCAAGTCATAGTTCATGTGGGGACACATGATGTAGGTAGGACAAGGGAAGGGGATATTAAACAGAAATTTATGGAGTTAGGGTGGAAGCTTAGGTCCATAACAGGCAGAGTGGTTATCTCTGGACTCTTGCCTGTGCCAAGGGATAGTTTAGAGAAGAACAGAGAAAGGGAAAGTTTGAACTCATGGCTGCGTGGATGGTGCAGGAGGGAGGGGTTCAGGTTCCTTAACAATTGGGACTCATTCTGGGATAGGTGGGACCTCTTCAAGAGAGATGGTCTACACCTGAACCAGAGGGGGACTAATATCTTGGGGGGAAAATTTGCTAAGGCTATGATGGGGGCTTTAAACTGATTCGGGGGGGGGGTGGGATCCTAAGTAGTTGGGGTGCTGAGAGGGATGAGAGTAAGGGGGTTATAGAAGAGAGTTGTAAAACACAGCGGCGTACGGGTGGGGTGGGGCATGGTTTGAAATGCGTATACTTTAATGCAAGGAGTATTCGCAATAAGGGGGAGGAACTTGCAGCTTGGACCAGTACCTGGAACTTCGATGTTGTGGCCATTTCAGAGACTTGGGTAGAGCAGGGACAAGAATGGATGTTGCAGGTTCCGGGGTACAAATGCTTTAGTCGGAGTAGAGAAGGAGGTAGAAGGGGGGGAGGAGTGGCATTATTAGTCAAAGACTGTATCACAGTGACAGAAAAGAAGTTTGATGAGGACTTGTCTGTTGAGGTAGTATGGGCTGAGATTAGAAACAGGAGAGGAGAGGTCACCCTGTTGGGAGTCTTTTATAGACCTCCTAAAAGTTCTAGAGAGGTTGAGGAAAGGATTGCAAAGTCGAGTGAAAGTAATAGGGTAATTGTTATGGGGGACTTTAACTTTACTAATATTGATTGGAATAGCTATAGCTCTAGCTCGTTAGAGGGGTCAGTTTTTGTACAAAGTGTGCAGGAAGGTTTTTTGACTCAGTATGTAGATAGGCCAACTAGAGGTGAGGCTACATTGGATTTGGTGCTGGGCAATGAGCCAGACCAGGTGTTAGGCTTGGAAGTTAGTGAACATTTTGGTGATAGTGACCACAATTCGGTTACGTTCACCTTAGTGATGGACAGGGATAGGCATGAAGCTGGGGGCAGTAGTTATAGCTGGGGGAAGGGTAATTATGAGGCCATCAGGAGAGAATTAGGGTGCATAGATTGGACTAGGAAACTACAGGGACTGGGAACATCTGGAATGTGGTGCTTATTCAAGGAGCAGCTGCTGCGAGTCCTTGATAAGTATGTCCCTGTCAGGCAGGGAGGAAATGGTCGAGTAAGAGAGCCTTGGTGTACGAAAAAAGTTGATTTGCTGGTTAAGAAGAAAAAGGAGGCTTATGTCAGGATGAGGCTTGAAGGCTCAGTTAGTGCAATGGATAGCTATAGATTAGTCAGGAAGGAGCTAAAAAGTGAATTGAGGAGAGCTAAGAGGGGACACGAGAAGATGTTGGCTGATAGGATTAAGGAGAATCCTAAAGCTTTCTTTCGATATGTTAAGAATAGAAGATTGGTTAGGGCAAGATTAGGGCCAGTCATAGACAGCAGTGGGAAGTTGTGCGTGGAGCCTGAAGAGATTGGTGAGGCACTGAATAAATATTTCTCTTCGGTATTCACGCAGAGTGCTGGAAATGTAGCTATGGAGATCACTGAGGTACAGGGTTGCAAATTGGGAAGTATTGTAGTAGATAGGGAGGATGTGCTAGAAATTCTCGAGGGTTTGAAGTTGGATAAGTCCCCTGGGCCGGACGGGATTTACCCTAGGATTCTCTGGGAGGCAAGAGAGGAGATTGCAGAGCCTCTGGCTCTGATCTTCAGGTCCTCGTTGGTTACGGGTGTGGTTCCGGAGGACTGGAGGATAGCGAATGTGGTCCCATTGTTTAAGAAGGGGAAGAGAGACCTTCCAGGGAATTATAGGCCAGTGAGTCTTACTTCTGTTGTGGGCAAGGTATTGGAGAGAATTATTAGGGATAGGATTTATAGTTATTTAGAGAGAAATGAATTGATTGGGGATAGTCAGCATGGTTTCGTGAAGGGTAGGTCATGCCTTACTAACCTCATTGAGTTTTTTGAGAAAGTGACCAGAGAGGTGGATGGGGGTAAGGCGGTTGATGTAGTATATATGGACTTTAGTAAGGCGTTTGATAAGGTGGCCCATGGAAGACTTCTACAGAAAATGCAGATGTGTGGAATAGAGGGTGATTTAGCTAATTGGATTAGGAATTGGCTGGCAGATAGAAGACAGAGGGTGGTGGTTGATGGGAGATATTCATCGTGGAGTTCGGTGACAAGTGGTGTACCTCAGGGGTCTGTTTTGGGGCCCCTGCTGTTTGTAATTTTTATAAATGATCTGGATGAGGGTATTGAAGGATGGATCAGTAAATTTGCAGATGACACTAAAGTCGGTGGAGTGGTAGATAGTGAAGAGGGGTGTTATAGTTTACAGAGTGACTTGGACAAGTTGCAGAGCTGGGCCGAGAGGTGGCAAATGGAGTTTAATGTGGAAAAGTGTGAGGTAATGCACTTTGGCAGGAACAATAAATGTGTAGAGTATAGGGCTAATGGTAGGGCTCTTAATAGTGTTGAGGAACAGAAGGATCTTGGTGTATGTGTGCATAGATCCCTGAAAGTAGGCAGTCAAGTGGATAAAGTTGTTAAGAAGGCATATGGAGTCTTAGCTTTTATTGGTAGGGGGATTGAATTTAGGAGCCGCAACATCATGTTGCAACTGTACAAAACTCTAGTGCGGCCGCACTTGGAGTATTGTGTGCAGTTCTGGTCCCCACATTATAAGAAAGATGTGGAGGCATTGGAGAGGGTACAGAGGAGGTTTACCAGGATGTTGCCTGGTATGGAGGCAGGTCCTATGAAGAGAGGTTGAAGGATTTGAGGTTGTTTTCGTTAGAAAGGAGGCGGCTAAGAGGGGATCTTATTGAAGCATATAAGATGATTAGAGGTTTAGATAGGGTGGACAGTGATAGCCTTTTTCCTAGGATGGAGAAAGCTAGCACGAGGGGACACAGCTTTAAATTAAGGGGTATGAGTTATAGGACGGATATCAGAGGTAGGTTCTTTACTCAAAGAGTGATTAGGGAGTGGAATGCCCTGCCTGCAGCTGTTGTAGATGCGCCAAGTTTGGTGGCGTTTAAGAGGTTAATTGATAAGTATATGGAAGAGAAGGGAATGGTTTAGTTTGGAGGGGCATTGCTTTTTATTTTGGTCGGCGCAACATCGAAGGGCCTGTTCTGTGCTGTAATGTTCTATGTTCTAATAGGTCTACCCTTTATTATATACCTCCCCCCTACATTCTTTCTCGAAATGCATCACCTCACATTTATCAGGACTGAATTCCATCTGCCATCTATCTGCCCAATCTACCAGCCTCTCTATGTCCTGCTGTATCACCCAACACTGCTCACTATTTGTGATATCGTAAACAGCAATAAACACACGGTAATATCTTAAACAGCAATAAAGAACAGAGAATCAGATTTTACACATTGGATAGGAATCAAAATTTGCAAAACTCAGTTAAATATTCTTCTGATGTATTATGAATTTCTTTATTTACATTTTTTTATGGAGACTGAAGCCTTTCACAAAAGCCTTGAAAAGATACATTATTCCCTGAGTTATCAGCTTATTGCATGAAGATTAACTGTAAGAAAAGAATAAGAACTCAAAGAATAGCAGAACATGAGGAAGTTCCGTGAAACAAAGCCATGTTGGTGCAGATCTCTGAAGGCAGGAGGGTATGTTAGTAAGGTGGTTAGAGACGCATATAGTACAGTTGTCTTTATCAATTGGGGTATATATTACAAAAGCAGGGAAGTTACGTTGTATGGAACTTTGGTGAGGTCACAGCTGGAATACTGTGTGCAGTTCTGGTCACCACATTATAGAAAGAATGTGATTACACTGGAGGGGGAGCAGAGGAGGTTCACCAGGATGCTGCCTGGGATGGAATATTTAAGTTATGGAGGGAGGTTGGATAGGCTTGGATTGTTTTTGGAGCAGAGAAGACTGAGGGGTTCAAGATTATGAGGACACGGACAGAGTGGATAAGAAGCAGCTGCAGAAGCAGATGTTCCATATCCCAGCTGCTCTCCAGCAAGTCCCATAAGAACATAAGAAATAGGAGCAGGAGTGGGCCATCCAGCCCCTTGAGCCTGCCCCGCCATTCAGTAAGATCATGGCTGATCTGTAGTGGTTCAGTTCCACTTTCCCACCTGCTCCTTGTGGGAGCGAGATTCCAGGTGAGGGACAGGAGGTTTAGGGGGTATGTGAGGAAAAGCCTTGTTTATTCAAAAGGTGGTGACAGTCTGGAATACGTTGCCTGGGAAGGTATTAGATCCTTTCAAATCCCTTGCCCTGAATGTTATGGCGTGCTGAGTGCTGGTAAATTAGATGAGGTGGGAGGTTAGGTGTTGTCTTGGGGTCTGTACAGACTCGATGGTCCAAAGAGCCTCTTCTGCATCATATGAACAGGCTTGTAATTTCAAAATGAAATCACTTCTGAGACAAGAATCTGTTCTAAATCCAGGAAAAATTAGGAGCTCAGGACTTGTGAATGGCAATCTTTTGTGGACTCAGCTCCACTAACCCGCCCACTCACCATAATCCTTAATTCCTTTATTGTTCGAAATGTATCTATTCTTGCCTTAAAAACATTCAATGAGGAAGCCTCAACTGCTTCACTGGGCAGGGAATTCCACAGATTCACAACCCTTTGTGTGAAGTTGAGTCAGTGTAGCCTCAATGGGCTGAATGACCTGTTTCAGCACAGTATTGATTCTATGATTTATAATACTGGAGTCGGACACTTTAGGAACTTTCAAGTGATTATTGGAGCACACCAGAATGATAGGGGGTGGGAATAGCTTGATCTTGGGTTTGGACATAGCTCAGCACAACATCAACGGCTGAAGGGCCTGTACTGTTCTGTAATGTTCTATGAAACAGGTGACATACTGAATTCATCACCAGCTCAATAATGAACAAGGCTTTTCAATGCAGAGATAAAGGTATGTTCCAGTTAGCTGAACCTTACTGATAAAGATGAACACTGAGGGTGAAGTTGTCCCTATTTCTCCTAACCCAACACCAGTGTGGGACATTGCTCATACAAGTTTTATTTGATTTCACATACCTGGTTTTTATTTTGATTTGTAAAAATGTACTTTCTGATTTCCAATTTTTGCAACATCAGGGACTGGAGCTAAGATGATCTCAGCAGCTGCCTCTGTGGCTTTCACAAGTATGACTGTGTCTGCTTTATTCTGTACTGCTCCAATCCATTGGTGGGGTGTCGCTTATTCCACTATTTTCTTAGTGCTCATAATCCCAACCTCCTAAAATCCATCTTTACATTCAGTCTTTCTCTGCATACTTTCTATTTGCTTACTGGATGTCCACAGTAGGGCATTGCAGATTGGGCAATAGCTTGTGGCCCATCGCTGAGTGCTGTTGGGAGATACCCACATCACTGTGGCTCTGGAGTCACATGTAGGCCAGACTGGGTAAGGACAGCAGAACATTAGTGAACACAAATGGGATTTTCCAACAATTGACAATGGTTTCATGGTCATCAGTAGATTCTTAATTCCAGATTTTTACTGAATTCAAATGTCACTATTTACCATGCTGCGATTTGAACCGAAATCATGTTGGCAGGTCACATTGCAGATGTACTGATCCTTAGGCCTCATTTGGCATATAGTGTACAATTCTGGTCACCCACTATCAAGAGGAGGTGGAAGCTTTAGAGAGGGTACAGAAAAGATTTACCAGCTGGTTCCTGGTCTGTAGGCAGTTAACTATGAGGACAGATTGCAGAAACTTGGTTTGGTCTCACTGGAACAATGGAGGTTGAGGGGTGACCTGATCAAGATCTACAATTCGCTGACGATACGAGGGTCGGTGGTGTTGTAGATGGTCTGGAGGGATGTCTGAAGTTGCAGCGAGACATAGACAGGATGCAAGACTGGGCGGAGAAGTGGCAGATGGACTTCAACGAGGACAAATGTGGTGGTCCATTTTGGCAGGACCAATGGGATGAAGGAGTACAAGATCAAGAATAGGAGTCTTAGCAGTGTTGAGGAGCAGAAGGATCTTGGGGTCCGAGTCCATAGGACTTTTAAATCGGCCTTGCTGGAGGAGGATGTGGTCAAGAAGGCATATGATGTACTGGCCTTCATTAATCGAGGGACTGAGTTTAGGAGTTGGGAGGTATTGCTGCAACTTTATAGGACCCTTGTCAGACCCCACTTGGAGTATTGTGTGCAGTTCTGGTCGTCTCACTATAGGAAGGATGTGGAAGCTATTGAGAGGGTGCAGAGGGGATTTACAAGGATGTTGCCTGGATTGGGAGGCATGCCTTATGAAGATAGGTTGAGGGAGCTGCGACTCTTCTCCCTGGAGAAACAAAGGTTGAGAGGCGACCTGTTAGAGGTTTATAAGATATTGAGAGGAATAGAATGGATTCTCGGAGACTATTTCCCAGGGCTGAAATGGTCGCTACGAGAGGACACAGGTTTAAGGTGCTGGGGGGCAAGTACAGAGGGGATGTCAGAGGTAAGTTTTTCACTCAGAGGGTGGTGAGTGAATGGAATTGGCTGCCGTCGGAGGTGGTAGAGGCGAACTCGCTGGGGTCTTTTAAGAGACTTCTGGATAAGTATATGGGATTTAATGGGATTGGGAGTTACAGATAGTTCTATGGCCTGGTAGATATGAGTATGATTGGTGCAACTTGTGGGCCGAAGGGCCTGTTTGTGCTGTAGTGTTCTATGTTCTATGTACAAGATTGAATGACATGGACAGAGTGGCTAGTCAGGTGCTTTTTCTTGGGATAGAAAAATCAAGTCCTTGAGGACAGAGGTTTTAGTTTAGAGGAGATGGGCGAGGCAAATTCTTTTTTACACAGAGGGTGGTGAATGTCTGGAACATGCTGCCCAAGCAGGTGGTGCGAGCAGGTATAACAGCAGCATTTAAGGACAGCTGAACAGATGGAAATGGACATACACCAACTCTAAGTACATAGGGTTTTAGTTGAGGCAGGCGTCGTGATATGTACAGGTTTGGAAGACTGAAGGATCAATTCTGGTGCTACACTACCAGAAGGATGTGGAAAATTTGGAGAGGATATAGAAAAGATTTACCAGGATGTTGCCTGGTATAGAGGAATGTGCTGCTGTAAAAAAGCATCAGGAAGATCTAAAAATGAGGGGTCAATCTGTGTAGTAACGAACAGGAGGTAGTGTGGTTTTCTGCAAGAAATAGCACAAAAAGCATGGGCTGTATGGTATCACTATGATTACAGAGGGTAAATATACAGTGACCTCGCACTCAGCTGCAGATCACACCAGAGGCTGTTTAAAACTTTATTACTGGTTTTGACTTGGTTCCACATTTGATTGCATTGGCACAGTGCTCACTCACACACATTTACTCATTCGTTCACCACACATTCACAGTCACTCACACACATACAGTCTCACACACACTCTCTCACGCCAGTATTCACCTCATTATAGCCTCTTCCTCTATCACGGAATCTCTACAGTTTAGAAAGGCCACTCGGCCCATTGAGTCTGCACTGACCACAATCCCTTATCCCTACATATTTTACCCACTAATTCCTCTATCCTACACTTCTCAGGACACTGAGGGGCAATTTTAGCACAGCCAATCAACCTGACCCACACATCTTTGGACTGTGGGAGGAAACCAACAGAAACCCACGCAGGAGAACATGCAAACTCCACACAGACGATGACCTGAACCAGGAATCAAACCCAGGTCCCTGGAGCTGTGAAGCAGCAGTGCTAACCACTGTGCTGCTCTATGTTGATGAATAGTCCACAGAAGAGACTAACATTAAGGTCCAGGCCACTCAAACTCTCTGTCCACTCACCAAAGTACAGATTTGAGTCCCATTGAGCTGGGAGCACTGTCAGCGAAGGGTCAGGGTCCAGATGGATCATGCTGCCCACATAGCAGTGTGTAGAACAGGGTTACCCCACGAAGGAGTGAGGAAGAGGAACAGGCTTTAGGATGGAACTCAAAAACTGCCAGCCTGTGATAGGATGCATTCCCGCAAACAGCTGGAAGGGTAGAGATTTGACCAAAGGGGAACCTGATAGTCAGGCTTTAATCCACTGGAACCGTGGCACAAACTTCTCAAAAAAACTCTATAATGAGCTGACCCTCCCTCCCTCGGCCCCAGACAAATCCAGAATCTTCCAGTGGGCCGACCCCACTTCTCCCACCACCCTCCCCTCCCTCAAGCCCAAATAAATCCAGATCAAAAGTCACCAGGATCAAACTGAGTGCAGCTCAAATCCCCAAATGTTCCTGGCACTCACAGGAATGGCAGTGAACACAACTGCACACAGCCCACTGCCATTCACTCAGTAGTAGGGCACAGTCCAATACCACCCCAGGTATAGGAAGGGCCTCTCACTCCTCCAGGCGAACAGTGCACAAGGTATCCTTCTCATCCACAGTCAGGGTGGCAATCGCACCATCATTGAATTCAAATGAGGTCCCACCATCCACCACCATACAGGCATCCCAGCATCTGGAACGGACACACATCCTGGAGAAGGAGAGAGGCAGAGATTAGGAACTGGAGTTCAGCTCATGTACAAAGCTGTATCACCCATCAGAACATCCTACCCCATTGCCACACAGCTGACAGCTTCAGCAAGTCTATCCCCCTCCTCTCATTGCCCATGATAAAGCCCGGTACACACCCTCCTAATGCTAACATTTATAAACAGCAGGAGAGCATCCTAAAGCAGCTAAATGCTGCCGGCTAGGAATGTACATTCTCCTGAACAGTAAGCTGTGGTCTAACAGAGTCATTTAAATAATTAAAATCAACTGATCATTTAAAGAAACTGTTTCCTGTCATTGAAAATTCCAGAACGTTAGACTGGACAGGGATAAAATCAGGAAGATTTCCTCTCTCAAAGCATTGTGAGAATGAGGAATTTTCTCCAAATATCTGTAAATAATGGGGGGAGGGGCGCATGGGGGGCAGTGGAATCAGACTTTCAGCTAAGATAAGGTTATAGAAAGCAGTGCAGCAAAGGCAGGAAGTGAAATCAGATCCCACTCAGCCAGAATCTATCGGAATAATAAAGCAGGATCTACAAACTGAACCATCTCCTCTCACTCTCATGTTCCTCAGGTTTGGTTAACTTTCAATGAGCTCACGACTGACCTGGACCTCAACTCAAGTTAATCTTTGTCCCGTAGCCCTGACTTTACCCCAACTTTTCCATAACCAATTCCTCTGTACACAGTTAGAGATTTTCTGTACACTAATACTGCACAGCCTGGCCACTGGAGGATGCAGTTTGCTCTTTCACAGCCAGAGGGGGAGGAGATCAGAGACAGAATGAGATGGGAATATTAGACAGTGAGAGAGGGTACATTATTACATATTAAATAGGAACACAGAATAAATGTGGTGAGCTAGGTGTACAAATGATACAGAGAATATGGTATAGTGGCAATAACAGAAATGTGGCTTAAAAATGGTGTGACCTGGGCATTTAATATACAAGGACTTAGTGTTCAAGAAAGATAGAGGAGATGGAATGGTAATATTGATTAGAGAAGACACTGCAAGGTTAGCAATGTCCTTCAGTAGGACAAAGTACAGAATCCATTGGTTAAAGTTGAGAAGCAATTGATGAGATCTTGCAAGAGCTCTGGGAGTGAGGAAGTGACAGGAAAACCACTGAGCTGTGGACGGGTACAGATGGAGTTGTTCGAGTAAAAGGGATGGGTGGGCCTTCCCTGGAACAGAGGGGCTGAAGGATGGATAGTAAATTTACTGATGACACCAAGATTGGTGGAGTAATAGATGAGGTGGAGGGCTGTTGTAGGCTGCAAAGAGACATTGATAGGATGCAGAGCTGGGCAGAAAAGTGGCAGATGGAGTTTAACCCTGACAAGTGCGAGGTGATTTATTTTGGTAGAACAAACTTGAGTGTGGTTTACAAGGTCAACAGCAGGATTCTGAGGAATGTGGAGGAACAGAAAGATCTTGGGATTCATATCCACAGATCTCTGAAGGTTACCACTCAAGTGGATAGAGCTGTGAAGAAGGCTTATAGTGTGTTAGTGTTTATTAACAGGGGGTTTGCGTTTAAGAGCCATGGAGTTATGCTACAACTGTACAGAACATTGGTGAGACCACATTTGGAATATTGTGTTCAGTTCTGGTCACCACACTATAAGAGGGATGTGGAAGCATTGGAGAGAGTGCAGAGGAGATTTACCAGGATGCCGCCTGGTTTGGAGGGTAGGTCTCATGAGGAAAGGTTGAGGGAGCTGAGGCTTTTCTCTTTAAAGTGGAGGAGGATGAGAGGTGACTTAATAGAGGTTTATAAGATGATGAGAGGGATTGATAGAGTGGATGTGCAGAGACTATTTCCTCGGGTGGGTGTTGCTGTTACTTGGGGCCATAGCTATAAGGTTCATGGTGGGAGATACAGGAGGGAAGTCTGAGGTAGATTCTTTACTCAGAGAGTGGTTGGGATGTGGAATATACTGCCTGCTGTGATAGTGGAGTCAGACACTTTAGGAACTTTCAAGAGGTTATTGGATAGGGACATGGAGCACACCAGAAATGATAGGGAGGGGGATAGCTTGATCTTGGGTTTGGACACAACTGGGCCGAAGGGCCTGTACTGTGCTGTAACGTTCTACGTTTATGATCAGAAGGCAGTGCTGGATCTGCTGCTTGGTCTCATGAAGGAAGGATGATAAAGTTTAGATTAGAAAAGCAGGAAACTGTCTAATATAGCACAGATTGGATTCCTCGACAGAGAGCCAGCATGGGTTCAATGGAATGAATGGCCTCCTTCTGTATCCGTTGTGTCTTTAACGCTTCATGAAGAATACCTGATCAGATAATGGGCTGGCGAAGTGTTGCCTGGGAGCTTCAGGGTAAGACTGTGAGAAACAGAGGTGAGCAGCAGGGGGGAGCTGGCTAAACAGGGAATGGAAAGAGACGGTGATACGGTAGAAAGGCTTGTGTCGATCACAGACACCAGTATGAAGTAAATAGGCAGAATTGCTCTGCTGTGAAGATATTGCCATTCATCAAAAACAGTTACAATCAGAATTGAAACCCTAGCTGAAATGGGAGTGAAATGAATGGGTGAGGGAAATCACCATGCAGACAGACTCTCTAATCACTCAGCAACTCTGACAGCATCTGTGCAGAGAGAATAGTGTTCATGCTTCAAATCTGTCTGACTCTCCCTCAGAGCTAGAGAGGGAGAAATGGGTTTTACACTGTAGAAGAGAGGGGTGCAGCAGCAGCTAGAACAGGGTAGAAAGTCACTGACAAGTGGGAGCTGCAAGAGATTGCAACAAAGATTTATGGATCCAAGACAAAGCAAGGACAAAATGTGGAGAGAAGGTTCCAACTACAGCAAACATCAGGAAAAAAGCTAAAAGGAATGAGATCATAGAACATAGAACATAAAACATAGAACATAGAACATTACAGCACAGAACAGGCCCTTCGGCCTTCGATGTTGTGCCGACCAAAATAAAAAGCAATGCCCCTCCAAACTAAACCATTCCCTTCTCTTCCATATACTTATCAACTAACCTCTTAAACGCCACCAAACTTGGCGCATCTACAACAGCTGCAGGCAGGCATTCCACTCCCTAATCACTCTTTGAGTAAAGAACCTACCTCTGATATCCGTCCTATAACTCATACCCCTTAATTTAAAGCTGTGTCCCCTCGTGCTAGCTTTCTCCATCCTAGGAAAAAGGCTATCACTGTCCACCCTATCTAAACCTCTAATCATCTTATATGTTTCAATAAGGTCTCCTCTTAGCCGCCTTCTTTCTAACGAAAACAACCTCAAATCCCTCAGCCTCTCTTCATAAGACCTGCCCTCCATACCAGCAACATCCTGGTAAACCTCCTCTGTACCCTCTCCAATGCCTCCACATCTTTCTTATAATGTGGGGACCAGAACAGCACACAATACTCCAAGTGCGGCCGCACTAGAGTTTTGTACAGTTGCAACATGACGTTGCGGCTCCGAAATTCAATCCCCCTACCAATAAAAGCTAAGACTCCATATGCTTTCTTAACAACCTTATCGACTTGACTGCCTACTTTCAGGGATCTATGCACATATACACCAAGATCCCTCTGTTCATCAACACTATTAAGAGTCCTACCATTAGCCCTATACTCTACACATTTGTTATTCCTGCCAAAGTGAATTACCTCACACTTTTCCACATTAAACTCCATTTGCCACCTCTCGGCCCAGCTCTGCAACTTGTCCAAGTCACTCTGTAAACTAAAACACCCCTCTTCACTATCTACCTCAGGACTCAGGAGATGTTGTTAATAGAGGTGTTAGAATTCAAAAAGGTACAAAAACTAGCGTAGGGCCACTTTATCTGAATGCTCGTAGCATTCGAAACAAGATAAATGAGTTGACAGCACAAATCATTGTGGATGAGCATGATTTGGTGCCATTACAGAGACATGGTTACAGCATGGTCACTAGTTTTTGAATTAGGGTGAGGGGGGCTATGTATAAGACGAATATTAGAGGGCAGTTTTTCACACAAAGAGTAGTGGGGGTGTGGAATGCACTGCCGAGTAAGGTGGTGGGAGCAGGCACGCTAGGGTTGTTTAAGGGTCTCTTGGACAGCCACATGAGCGGTCTGCAGATAGAGGGATATAAGAGGACTGTTTAAATACTTTATTTGTTTCCACAGGCTATTCGGTCCACCTTGTTGACCAACAAGACGCATGCATTCGGCAGGTCGTGCGAGGGCTGCTCCTGGAGGTTACTTCAGGAGTGGCCTAGTGCTTCATGTCGTTAGTGTATGCTTAAACTGGACCATCAGATGGGCAACATGACAGCTCAGAGACTATCGCTGTTGCTGTGCAGACACATGGATTTGGGCCTGTGTCGGCGGGAGTTTGCGCGTTCTCCCCGTGGTTGCGTGGGTTTTCTCCGGGTGCTCCGGTTTCCTCCCACATCCCAAAAATGTGCTTTTAGGCTGATTGGGTAACAAATTGTCCCTAAATTGGTCCCTATATGGGAATCTTCCACAATAGGCATAGCCTAAAGTCATGGATATGTCATTAAGACGTTAGGACGGCGGCGCGGGCTCGTTGGGCCGAAGGGCCTGTTTCCCGTGCTGTGTTGCTCTTTGTTCTTAGTGGTAATTTACCAAAATTCGCTGGACCCTAGGATGGTTCCTGCAGATTGGAAAACAGCAAATAAACAAAGAACAACACAGCACGGGAATCAGGCCCTTTGGCCCAACGAGCCTACACTGCCATTTTAACATTGTGAGTGCCCTCTTCTACCTATGACCTTTGTCTACGCTTATTGGACTCCACAATAAAGGAATTATAACCAGATTGAGCAACAACTAATTTAGGGACAATTTCTTAACACTAATCAGCTTAAGAACACATTTTTGGGGTCTGGGAGGAAACTGGAGCACCCAGAGAAAATCCACGCAAGCACGGGGACAATGGGCAAACTCGCACAGACACTATGTGAAGCCACTGTTTAAAAAAGGAGACAAAAAAAAAGGCAGGTAACTACAGGTGGTTAGCTTAACTTCTGTAGTAGGGAAAATGCTTGAATCTATCATCAAGGAAGAAATAGCAAGACATCTGGAAATAAATTGTGTAAGACACAGAAGGGCAGGTCATGTTTGACTAATTTGGTGGAATTCTTTGAGAACATTACATATGCAGTGGACAATG
This sequence comes from Sphyrna mokarran, assembly GCA_024679065.1. Lineage (NCBI taxonomy): Eukaryota > Metazoa > Chordata > Chondrichthyes > Carcharhiniformes > Carcharhinidae > Sphyrna > Sphyrna mokarran. The sequence goes on from JAGIQG010000006.1 coordinate 1,906,452, forward strand.
GGGAATCTGTGGATGTGGTGTATCTGGATTTCCAGAATGCATTTGACAAGGTGCCACATCAAAGACGGCTGCATAAGATAAAGGTGCACAGAGTTATGGGTAATGTATTAGCATGAATAGAGGATTGGTTAACTAACAGAAAGCAAAGAGTGGGGGTAAATGGGTGTTTTTCTGGTTGGTGATCAGTGACTAGTGGTGTGCCTCAGGAATCAGTGTTGGGAACGCAATTGTTTACGATTTAGATAGATGATTTAGTGTTGGGGACCAACAGAACTGTGTCAAAATTCACAGATGACACTAAGATGGGTGGAAGAACAAAGTGTGCAGAGGACGCTGGAAGTCTGCAAAAGGACATAGATAATCTAACTGAGTGAGCGAGGGGCTGGCAGATGAAGAACAATGTTGGTAAATGTGAGGTCATCTATTTTGGTAGGAATAACAGCAAAATGGACTATTATTTAAATGGTAAAAAATTGCAGCATGCTGCTGTGCAGAGGGACCTGGGTGTCCTTGTGCAGGAATCTCAAGGAGTTGGTTTGCAGGTACAGCAGGTAATTAAGAAGGCAAATGGAATTTTGTCCTTCATTGCTAGAGGGATGGAGTTTAAAAACAGTGAGGTTATGTTGCAGCTGTATAAGGTGCTGGTGAGGCCACACCTGGAGTTACTGTGTACAGATTTGGTCTCCTTACTTGAGAAAGGATTTACTGGCACTGGAGGGGGTGCAGAGGAGATTCACTAGGTTGATTCCGGAGTTGGGAAGGTTGGCTTATGAGGAGAGACTGAGTAGACTGGGGCTATACTCATTGGAATTCAGAAGAATGAGGGGAGATCTTATAGAAACATATAAGATTATGAAGGGAATCGATAAGATAGAAGCAGGGAAGTTGTTTCCACTGGTGGGTGAAACTAGAACTAGGGGGCATAGCCTCAAAATAAGGGGAAGCAGATTTAGGACTGAGTTGAGGAGGAACTTCTTCACACAAAGGGTTGTGAATCTGTGGAATTCCCTGCCCAGTGAAACAGTTGAGGCTTCCTCATTGAATGTTTTTAAGATAAGGATAGATACATTTTTGAACAGTAAAGGAATTAAGGATTATGGTGAGCGGGCAGCTTAGTGGAGCTGAGTTCACAAAAAGATCATCCATGATCTTATTGAATGGGGGAGCAGGATCGTGGGGTGAGATGGTCAACTCCTGCTCCTAGTTCTTATGTTCTTAATGGTCATGTTAAAGACTCAGGCAGGTGTAACAGTGACATAAAGCTAAGAAAGCAATATGTGCTGGGAGAGGAACAAGGTCAGCACTCAAAGCAAAACGTAACAACAAATGCTGATAGCCTTGTGCAGAGTTTAGGGGTGGGGAGAACTGGAATGAGTAAAGGAGGTGTAGACAGAGGAGAAAGGTCACAGTCTATAAATGTTGAACTCAGTAATCACTGTGGAAGGCTGTAATGTGGCTGATCAGAGGATGAAGTACTGTCCCTCAATGAACTTCTCTGGGCAGGAGAGTAAGATGCTGCCTTAAAATGGTAACAGATTAGAGGTAGGGGGGGCCATATTGCAATCCAATTGTTAATCCCAACATCTCCCTACAGGGTCATCTGTCACTCGTTCTTAAGTTTTCCTTTCACAAAGTGCCGATCTGCTATTAACACTTTCTGCTATCTTACCTTTACGCTGCTATTAACACCTGCTTTCATTTTTAACACCATCATGAAAACTTCCTTTGTCTTATGTCCATAATATTTTTGTTGCAATCTTTCCTAACTCCCACCAATCAATGTCCTATGACTCTGCTGCTTATATAGTAGGTATGATGTGGAGGTGCTGGCATTGTCCTGGGGTTGAAGTTGCTCAAAACAAGGTTAAACAAGTAGCACGAGCTTTCAGAGTGCTGCTCCTTCATCAGGCTATCAATCACAGAGCAGCACTCCGAAAGCTCCTGACTCCAAATAAATCTACTGGACTTAAGCCTGGAGCTGTGGACTTCTGATTGTATACAGCATATAATCCATCACATTTCTCTCTTTAACTCTGAAGACGAGTGATACAAACTCAAAATGTTGGCTCTATTCTCTACCACAATTCCTGCACCATTTTCTGCTTTTGTTGTGGATTTCAAGCATCTGCAGTATTTTGTTTTGAAATTATATTGTGTTTACACTGGAAAATTCCACTGCAGACACAGGAAGTCCCTCCGGGGAAAAAGCCAGCATAACAAGGTGCGAGAAACAAAATCAGGTTGTTCAGAAGGGGAGTGATGTGAACAGACACACTCAGAATAGATTACACACTGGTTAATATGAGGGTGGTGGACAGAGAGTTGGTGATAAAGGACACACTTGCTTGCAAAACCTCGGTAACGATGGCTGGTGAACACTCGGTTTACGATGGGCTCCCGAAAACTGAAGAAGATCTTGGGTTCCTCTGGGCAGAATATAAATGATTGGTTGTAATGATCAGTAACTGCAAAGAGGAAAGGATGGGTTAATCTCAGGATGTCATTCACATCAAACAGATTCAGACACAAAGGGCATGTTGTTATAGCAGGATCAGGGCAGTGAGAGACACGCCGGGGAATTCTCTGACGTTTATTGCTCTCCAAAGACAATGTCGGCCACAAAGTGCCTGCGGCGTCATGGGTGAGGAATGGAAACCACCACTGTGCCGCAGTGTCAGAGGGTCAGTGCTGAGGGAGCGCCGCACTGTCAGAGGGTCAGTGCCGAGAGCATCCCACACAGCAGGATGGTTAATCTGCTTCTATAACATTTATCCTTAAATCAATATCAGCGAAAACCGAACTTATTCACTGCCTTGTTGTTTTGGGAAGTTTGCGGGGGATAATTGGCCAGTTCTTTTTGATATTAGCACAGTAAGCATAGGTTTACTGAGATACATAGCTATTTATTCAGTTCGGGAGTCCAGGACTTTTGGGGATGAGGCAGGAAAGGAAGTGAGAATGAGCAGACTCCATGGGCTGAATGACCAATGTTCAACAAGGTGCAAGGGAGTGGTTAGAAACACAAGATCAATGTAAAACGTTCTTCAATCTGCTGTAGCGGTTAGGTGATAGGCAGGCTGCCCAGCTCCAATTCACCCCTCACTCACCTTCCTCTACAAACTCTGCAGTGATGGGCAGATCCACGCAGCTTTTCTGTTTAGCTGAAGGACAGAAACACAGCAGTTAGTTCCTGCACACAGTTCCCAGATACAACTGCACAGAACAAAACCCCAAGCTCCGGTGTGGTCAGGCGCAATACCCACATCAAAACACAGCTCAGCACCCCCCTCACCCCATTGACAACATCTCCCACTGTGACCCTGTCGCCCTGCGTACCCTGATCGACAGTGACTCCCAACACGATTTTAAAATTCTCATCCTTGTTTACAAAACCCACCCCCTCCTCCGCCTTGTCCCCACCCCCTGCCTTGCCCCCACTCCCACCCTCACCCCTGCCCCGTCACTGTCCCATTCCCCCTCCTGGTAGCCCCTTGACCCCCCCCCCCCGCCAATCCCGGCCACAGTCCATCCCTCTCCCCCAATGCCCCATCACCCCACCTGCCCCAGCTCCTGCCATGCTCTGCCTCCCTCATCACGGGCCCTCCCCTGGGTTGTCTGACCATGTGCTGGAGACTGGTTGGGTCGTGGTTTTGGAAAGGAAAAGGGAAATGATACCCAGAATTATGGGGAGGACAAAGAATAAACCAGAGTCAGCATGTATGCAATGGGCAGAATGGCCTCCTTGTGTGCTGGAACTATTTGGTAATTTCCTGCAATTCTCCAGGAAATGGGGAGCAGAGTGAGAGGCGGATTTTCTGGGTAATTTTATGTTTCACTCGGTCACTCACCAATGGACAGAACGTCTTCCACTTCCTGATAGGCCAGTTTGTTAATATTATATGACCTGGGAACAGAGAGAGACAGGGTCACAAACAGCAACCCCTCCCCACAGCACACCCCCACCCCCATTCCCCCCTCCCCACAGCATACCCCCATCCCCCCTTCCCCACAGCACACCCCATCCCCCCTCCCCACAGCCACCCCCATCCCCCCTCCCCACAGCATACCCCCTCCCCCCTCCCCACAGCACACCCCCATCCCCCTCCCCACAGCACCCCCCCCCCACACAGCAACGCCCCCCACTCCCCCCAACAGCACACACCCATCCCCCCTCCCCACAGCACACCCCCACCCCCCTCCCCCCACCCCCCCACCACACAGCAACCCCCCCACCACGCACAGCCCCCCACTCCCCCCCCAACAGCACACCCCATCCCCCCTCCCCACAGCACACCCCCCCCCCCCAAAGACAGCTCCCCACCCCCCCCCAACAGCACACCCCTACTTCCACCCCCCCACAGCACACCCCATCCCCCCCCCTCCCCCACAGACACCCCCATCCCCCCTCCCCACAGCACAGCCCCCCACCCCCCCCACAGCACACCCCTACCTCCCACCCCCCACAGCACCCCCCCATCCCCTCCCCACAGCACACCCCCCCCCCACAGCAACCCCCCACCCCCCCCCAACAGCACACCCCTACCTCCACCCCCCACAGCACACCCCCCACCCCCCCTTCCCCACAGCACCCCCACCCCCCCTCCCCACACGCACACCCCCCCACACCTCACCCTCCCCACAGCACACCCCCCCATCACCCCTGTTTCTACAGACAGTAATCGCATTATGGACCTCCTCTCCTACCATCCTTCTGTCTTTAATATCCAGCAAACTATTTGTGTTCTCCTCCATGAAGACCAATACAAAAAACTTATTTAAAGCCTCAGCCATTTCCTCATCACCCACCGTCAAATCTCCCCCTCTCGTCCTCCAAGGATACAAAAGATGAAAACATATCGGATCCAAGATGAGCTGGTGAGATTGCTACAAAACTGGCTTGGATGATATAAGACATGACAGATGCAGTATAACGTGAAGAAATGTGAGATTATTCACATTGGTAGTAATAATAGGAAGGCAGATTATTATTTGACTGGATTAAATTGAGAAAGGAGAGTATTCAGCAAGACCTTGGAATCCTCGTACATCAGTCGCTGGAAGTAAGTGCGCAGGTACAGCAAGCAGTAAAGAAGGCAAATGGTATGTTAACCTTCATAGCAAAAGGATTTGAGAATAGGGATAGGGAGGTTTTGCTGCAATTGTACAGGGTGTTGGTGAGGCCACACCTGGAGTATTGTGTGCAGCTTTGGTCTCTTTATCTGAGAAAGGATGTCCTTGCTATAGAGGGAGTGCAGCGAAGGTTTACCAGGCTGATTCCTGGGATGGCAGGTCTGTCATGTGAGGAGAGACTAAGGTGGTTAGGATCATATTCACTGGAGTTTAGAAGAGTGAGAGGGGATCTGATAGAAACTTATAAAATTCTAACAGGGTTAGACAGGGTAGATTCAGAAAGAATGTTCCCAATGGTGAGGGAATCCAGAACTAGGGGGTCAGAGTTTGAGAATAAGGGATAAACCTTTTAGGACTGAGGTGAGGGGAAATTTCTTCACCCAGAGGGTGGGGAATGTGTGGAATTCACTCCCACAGAAAGTAGCTGAGGCCAAAATGTGATGAGATTTCAAGAAGAAATTCGATTTCGCTCTTGGGACTAAAGGGATTGAGGGATATGGAAAGTAGGAGAGATCAGGATATTGAATTTAATGATCAGTCATGATCAAACTGAATAGCAGGGCAGGCTTGAAGGGCTGAATGGCCTCCTCCTGCTCCTAGTTACTATGTATCTCTCTCTCTCTATTTATACATATAAATGATTTGGAGGAAAATGTAGATGGTCTGATTAGTAAGTTTGCAGATGATATAAAAATTCATCTGGAGACCTGAGCCAAAAGATGGTAGATGGAATTTAATCTGGTCAAACGTGAGGTGATGCAATTCGGAAGGTCTACGATAAAAGAAAGGTGTACAGTAAATGGTCGAGCCCATAGAAATATTAATGTACAGAGGGAACTAGGTGTGCAAAGAACAAAGAAAATTCCAGCAGAGGAACAGGCCCTTCGGCCTTCCAAGCCTGCACTGACCATGCTGCCCCCAACTGAACTAAAACCCCCTACCCTTCCCGGGACCAGATCCCTCTATTCCCATCCTATTCATGGATTTGTCAAGACAACCCTTAAAAGTCATTACCGTATCCGCTTCCACTACCTCCTCCAGCAGTGAGATCCAGGCCCCCACTACTCTGTAAAAAATCTGCCTCGTAAACTCCTTTAAACCTTGCCCCTTAAACCTGTGCCCCCTAGTAACTGACCCTTTCACCCTGGGGAAAAGCTTCTGATTATCCACTCTGTCCGTACCTCTCATAAACTTGTAGACTTCTATCAGATCTCCCCTCAATCTCCGTTTTAGTTGATAAGTATATGGAAGAGAAGGGAATGGTTTAGTTTGGAGGGGCATTGCTTTTTATATTGGTCGGCGCAACATCGAAGGCCGAAGAGCCTGTTCTGTGCTGTAGTGTTCTATGTTCTATGTCCCTCCAGTGAGAATAAACCAAATTTCTCTAATCTCTCCTCATAGCTAATGCCCTCCATACCAGGGCAACATCCTGGTAAATCTTTTCTGTACCCTCTCCAAAACCTCCAAATCCTTCTGGTAGTGTGGTGACCAGAATTGAACACTATATTCCAAGTGTAGCCTAAATATGGTTCTAGAAAGCTGCAACATGATTTGCCAATTTTTAAACTCAATACCCCAGCTGATGAAGACAAGCAAGTCATGTGCCTTCTTCACTTGCACTGTCACTTTCAGTGGCCTGTGTACCTGTACACCCAGATCCCTTTGCCTATCAATACTTTCAAAGGTTCTGCCGTTTCCTGTACATGTCCTATCTGTATTAGACCTTCCAAAATGCATTACCTCACATTTGTCTGAATTAAACTCCATCTGTCATCTCTCCACCCAAGTCTCTAACTGATCTCTATCCTGCTGTATCCTCTGATGGTCCTATAAGAACATAAGAAATAGGAGCAGAAGTAGACCATCCAGCCCCTCGAGCCTGCCCCACTGTTCAATAAGATCATGGCTGATCTGAAGTGGATCAGTTCCACTTTCCCACTTTCTCCCCATAATCCTTAATTCCCTTGTCTATCAGAAACCTATCTACCCGTGACTTAAATATATTCAGTGAGGAAGCCTCCACCACTTCAATGGGCAGAGAATTCCAGAGACTCACCACCGTCTGAGAGAAGAAGTTCCTCCTCAGATCTGATCTAAATTGCACCCCCCCTCCCTTATTTTGAGGCTGTGCCCTCTAGTTATCCTTTCTAAGCGGGAAGAATCTCTCTACCTCTACTCTATCCATCCCCTTCATTATCTTATATGTCTCTATAAGATCCTCCCCCCACCTCAACCTTCTAAACTCCAACGAGTACAAACCTAGTCAACTCAGTCTCTCCTCATAAGCTAACTCCCTCATCTCCACTATCAGCCTGGTGAACCTTCTCTGCATCCCCTCCAAGGCCAATATATCCTTACACAAATACGGGGACCAAAACTGCACACAGTACTCCAGTTGTGGCCTCACCAGTGCCCTGTATAGTTGCAGTAAAACCTCCCTGCTTTTATATTCTATCCCCCTCGCTATAAAGGCCAACATTGCATTCACCTTCTTGATCACCTGCTGCACCTGCAGACTGAGTTTTTGTGATTCGTGCACAAGGACCCCCAGGTCCCTCTGCACTGTCACATGCTGCAGCTTTTCACTATTTAAATAATAATCCCTCCAACTATTATTCCTATCAAAGTGGATAACCTCACACTTGCTAACATTATACTCATCTGCCAGGTCCTCGCCCACTCACTCAGCCTATCCAGATCCCTCTGCAGACTCTCCGCGCCTTGCGTGCAATTTGCTTTTCCACCCATCTTCGTGACATCAGCAAATTTCATCACCTTGCACGCAGCCGCCTTTTCCAGATCGTCTATGTAAATGGTAAATAGTTGAGGCCCCAGCACCGATCCCTGCGGCACTCCACTAGTCACCAACTGCCAACCAGAATAGCAGAATAGCACGGGTTAGCAGAATAGCAGGTTGGTGAGTAACTGTTGAGTACAGGAATTGGAAAATCATGTTGCAGCTATATAAGACTTTAGTTAGGCCAAATTTGGAGTATTGTGGACAATTTTGCAAAGATGTTGATGCAATGGAAAAAATGCATAAGAGATTTATCAGGATGTTGCCTGGTTTGGAAGATATAGACAATGAACAAACTTGGATTGTTTTCACTGGAGCTTCGGAGGATGAAGGAGGAGCTGATAGAGGTTGACAAGATTACAAAAATCTTGGAATTCTCTTCCTACCAGCACTGCGGGTGTACCTACACCTCAGGAACTGCTGTGATTCAAGCAGCATCTTCTCAAGGGTAACTGGTGATGGGCAATAAATGCCAGTCTAACCAGCAACACACACATCCCATAGATTAATCTTTTATAAAAGGCAGATGAATTCAGGGAGCAGTGAGGTTATACACTTTGGAAGGAATAATTTGACAATTTTCAATGATTGGAAGGACACTAGGAAGTTCTGTGGAACAAAGCAACCTTGGTGTGTTTGTCCACAGATTTCTGAAGGCAGAAGGGTGGTGAAAAAGCTGTGTGAGGTTCTCACCTTTATCAATCGAGGCTTGGGTAGAGTAGATAGATATAGTTTCTTCCCCACGGTCAAAGGGTCAATTACTCGGGGGTATACAGAACATAGAACATTACAGCGCAGTACAGGCCCTTCGGCCCTCGATGTTGCGCCGGCCAGTGGACCCTCTAACCTAAACTATTCCAATATCATCCATATGCCTATCCACCGAACATTTGAATGCCCCCAAAGTAGGCGAGTCCACAACTGCTGCAGGCAGGGCATTCCACGCCCTCACCACCCTCTGTGTGAAGAACCTGCCTCTGACATCCGTCCTATAACTACCACCTCTTAATTTAAAGTTATGTCCCCTCGTGTTGGTCATCACCATCCGAGGAAAAAGGCTCTCACTATCCACCCTATCCAATCCCTTGATCATCTTATACGCCTCAATTAGGTCACCGCGTAACCTTCTTCTCTCTAATGAAAATAACCTCAGGTCCCTCAGCCTTTCCTCATAAGGCCTTCCCACCATACCAGGCAACATCCTGGTAAACCTCCTCTGCACCCTTTCCAATGCTTCCACATCTTTCTTATAATGCGGCGACCAGAACTGTACGCAATACTCCAAGTGCGGCCGCACCAGAGTTTTGTACAGTTGTAACATAACCTCACGGCTCCTAAATTCAATCCCTCTACCAATAAAAGCTAACACACCGTACGCCTTCTTAACAACTTTATCAACCTGGGTGCCAACTTTCAAAGAGCTATGTACTTGTACCCAAGATCCCTCTGCTCGACAACACTATTAAGGGTCCTTCCATTAACCCTATATTTCATATACCTGTTATTCCTACCAAAGTGAATCACCTCACAGTTAGGTTGAGAGTGAGAGGGCAAACGTTTAACAGTGATGTCAGGAGCAATTTTATCACACAGACAGCGGTAAATGCCTGGAAGGCGCTGCCGGAGGAGGTGGTGGAAGCAGATCCTATAACAATGTTCAAGAGGCATCTGAATAGATACAAGTGCAGGCAGGGATAGAGGGATATGGACCACACAGAGGCAAGAAAATATTAGACTGGAGGGGCATCTGTGTCAGCACAGTCTTGGTGGGCTGAAAGGATTGTTCCTGTGCTACTTCTCTTGGTGGGCAGAAAAGGCCCTTTGATCCATCAAGTCTTCACGCAAGAAACACCTGAGCTCACTTCTAATCCCATTTCCCAGCACTTGGCCCATAGCCCTGAATGTTACAATGTGTCAAGTGCTCCCCCTCCCCTTCACCCCTCCCCGCCTCCCCCCCGCTGCTCCCGCTCCCCTCCCTCACCTTCCCCCCCACCCCCCCCTCCCCTCCACCACCCCCTCCTTCCCCTCCACTACCCACCACCACACCTCCCCTCCTCCCCCCGCTCCCGCTCCCCCTTGCCTCCCCCCTCCTCCCTCCCTTCACCCACCTCCCCCCCGCTCCCCCTGCCTCCCCCCTCACCTTCCCCCAACCCCCCCTCCCCTCCACCACCCCCTTCCCCTCCACCTACCCCACCACCACCACCACCCCACCTCCCCGCCTCCCCCCCGCTCCCGCTCCCCCTGCCTCCCCACCCTCCTCCCTCACCTTCCCCCAACCCCCCTCCCCTCCACCACCCCCCTTCCCCCCCCTTCCCCTCCACTAACCCCCACCACCACCACCCCACCTCCCCCCCTCCTTCTCTGCTCCAATGAAAACAACCCAAGCCAATCCATCCTCCGTAGCTTAAATATTCCATCCCAGGCAGCATCCTGGTGAATCTCCTCTGCTCCCTCTCCAATGCAATCACATCTTTTCTAATAATGTGGTGACCAGAACTGCACACAGTATTCCAGCTCTGGCCTCGCCAAAGTTCCATACAACTCCAACATACCTTCCCTGCTTTTGTAATGTATTCCTCGATTGATAAAGGTGAGAACCTCACACAGCTTTTTCACCACCCTTCTGCCTTCAGAAATCTGTGGACAAACACACCAAGGTCGCTTTGTTCCACAGAACTTCCTAGTGTCCTTCCAATCATTGAAAATTGTCAAATTACTCCTTCCAAAGTGTATAACCTCACTGCTCCCTGAATTCATTGCCTTTTATAAAAGATTAATCTATGGGATGTGTGTGTTGCTAGTTAGACTGGCATTTATTGCCCATCACCAGTTACCCTTGAGAAGATGCTGCTTGAATCAGAGCAGTCCCTGAGGTGTAGGTACACCCACGGTGTTGATAGGGAGGAGTTCTAGGATTTTGACCCAGTGACAGTGAAGGAACACTAATACATTTCCAAGTCAGGTTGGTGAGTAACCTGGAAGGAATTTCCAGTTGGTGGTGTTCCCAGGTATCTGCAGCCCTTTGTCCTTCTAGATGTTAATGGCTGCTGGTTTGGAAGGTGCTGCTTAAGGAGCCTTGGTGAGTTTTTGCATTGCATCTTGTAGATAGTGACAGTAGTATGTACTGTTTGTCAATGGCGATGGGAGTGAATGTTTGTGGAAGGAGGAGCAATCAAGCAGGCTGCTCTGTCCTAGATAGAACATAGAACACTACAGCACAAACAGGCCCTTCGGCCCACAAGTTGTGCCAAACACATCAAAACCTACCCAGCCATAGACCTATCTATAACCCCCAATCCCATTGGATCCCATATACTCATCCAGAAGTCTTCTAAAAGACCCCAGCAAGTTTGCCTCGACCACCACCGACGGCAGCCGATTCCATTCACTCACCACCCTCTGAGTGAAAAACTTTCCCCTAACATCCCGTCTGTACTTGCTTCCCTGCACCTTAAATCTGTGCCCTCTCGTCGCGACCATTTCAGCCCTGGGAAATAGTCTCTGAGAATCCACCCCATCTAATCCTCTCAACATCTTGTAAACCTCTATCAGGTCGCCTCTCAACCTTCGTCTCTCCAGGGAGAACAGTCCCAGCTCCCTCAACCTGTCTTCATAAGGCATGCCTCCCAATCCAGGCAACATCCTTGTAAATCTCCTCTGCACCCTTTCAATAGCTTCCACGTCCTTCCTATAGTGAGGCGACCAGAACTGCGCACAGTACTCCAAGTGTGGTCTGACAAGGGTCCTATAAAGCTGCAGCATTACCTCCTGACTCCTGAACTCAATCCCTCGATGAATGAAGGCCAGTACACCGTAAGCTTTCTTAACCACATCCTCCACCTGGGAGGCCGATTTGAGAGTCTTATGGACCCGGACCCCAAGATCCCTCTGCTCTTCCACACAGCTAAGACTCCTACCTTTGATAGTGTACTCATTCATCCCGTTGGATCTGCCAAAATGGACCACAACACATTTATCCACGTTGAAGTCCATCTGCCACTTCTCCGCCCAGTCTTGCATCCTGTCGATGTCATGCTGCAACTTTTGACATCCCTCCAGACCATCCACAACACCACCGACCTTCGTGTCATCGGCGAACTTACTCACCCATCCCTCCACTTCCTCATCCAGGTCATTTATGAAAATGACAAACAGCAAGGGTCCTAGAACAGATCCCTGGGGCACTCCACTGGTGACCGACCTCCATGCAGAAAAAGAGCCATCCACAACCACCCTCTGCCTTCTGCAGGCAAGCCAGTTCTGGATCCACAAGGCCAAAGCCCCTTGGATCCCATGGCCTCTCACCTTCTCAAGAAGTCTTGCATATGGGACCTTGTCAAATGCCTTGCTGAAGTCCATGTACACCACGTCCACTGCTCTTCCTTCGTCAATGTGTTCAGTCACATTTTCGAAGAACTCAATTAAGCTCGTAAGGCACGACCTGCCTTTTACAAAATCATGCTGACTATTTCTAATCAACCTAAACTTCTCCAAATGCTCGTAAACCTTGTCCCTCAGAAGCCTCTCCATCAGCTTACCAACCACTGAGGTCAGACTCACCGGTCGGTAATTTCCAGGACTATCCCTGTTCCCTTTCTTGAAAATAGGGACCACATCCGCAATCCTCCAATCCTCCGGAACCTCTCCTGTCTCCATCGACGACGCAAAGATCATCGCCAGGGGCTCTGCAATGACATCCCTCACCTCCCACAATAACCTGGGGTACATCCCATCTGGTCCTGGAGACTTGTCTATCTTGATAGCATTTAAAAGTTCTAACACATCTGCTTCCTTAATATCTACATACTCAATCTTTTCAGTCTGCCGCAAACTTGTAGTGCATCCTCCCAGATCACTTTCCACCGTGAATACTGAGGCAAAGTACTCATTAAGCACCTCTGCCATTTCTTCCGGTTCCATACAGACTTTTCCCCCTTCACCTTTTATAGGTCCTATCCCTTCTCTTCTCATCCTTTTACTTTTCACATATTTGTAGAAGGCCTTGGGATTCTCCTTAATCCTACCAGCCAAGGCCTTCTCATGACCCCTTCTGGCTCTCCTAATTTCCTTTTTAAGCTCTCTTCTATAAGCCTTATACTTCTCTAGATCCCCAACATCTCCTAGCTCTTTGAACCTTTTATACACCTTTCTTTTCTTCCTGACTATGTTCACCACAGCCTTCGTGCACCACGGTTCCCGCGTCCTACCAAAACCTCCTTGTCTCACCGGAACGTTGTCGTGCAAAGCTCCAGACAAGCATTCCTTGAATATCTGCCACCTTCCTTCTGTGCTTTTCCCCAAGAACACCTCCTTCCAGTTTATTCGCCCCAACATCTGCCTGATGTCTTCATATTTCCCCTTATTCCAGACAAACACCTTCCTAGCCTGCCTGATCCTATCCTTTTCCAATGCAAGGGTGAAGGAGATAGAATTATGATCTCCATCCCCAAGATGCTCTCCTACCGAGAGATCCATCACCTGTCCTGGTTCATTAGCTAGTACCAGGTCCAGTACAGCCTCTCCTCTCGTAGGCTTGTCCACGTGCTGTGTCAGGAAACCCTCCTGAACACACCTAACAAACTCCTCCCCATCCAAACCCCTTACCCTTGGGATATTCCAGTCGATGTTTGGGAAATTGAAGTCTCCCATCACAACAACTCTGTTATTTCTACATCTCTCCAGTATCTGTTTCCCTATCTGCACCTCAACTTCCCTGTCACTATTGGGCAGCCTATAGAATACACCCAGCAACGTCACCGACCCTTTGCTATTCCTAACTTCCACCCAGAGAGACTCCATAGACATTCCCTCCTCGGCATCCACCTTCTCTGCAGCCATGACACTGTCCCTGATCAACAGTGCCACTCCACCACCTCTTTTGCCTCCCTCCCTGTCCTTCCTGAAGGATCTGAATCCCGGGACCTGTAGTACCCAGTCCTGTCCCTGAGACATCCAAGTCTCTGTAATGGCCACCACATCACAATCCCAAGCAGCAATCCACGCCCTAAGTTCATCCACCTTATTTACTACACTCCTGGCATTAAAATAGACACAGCTCAGTCCCTCAGACTGGACATTTCCCTTCTCCCCCACTCGTCTAACCTGCCTCTCATCCTGCCTAGAGTCCTTCCCTACCTGGGAGCTAACTTCCTTGCTCCCAGTCTCCACATCACTATTCCCTCCCCCTAACCTTTCTAGTTTAAAGTCCCCCCAGTAGCCCTAGCCAGTCTTCCCAAGATATTAGTCCCCCTGGGATTCAGGTGCCACCCGTCTTTGCTGTACAGGTCACACCTGCCCCTAAAGAGGTCCCAATGATCCAGGAACCGGAATCCCTGCTCCCTGCTCCAGTCCCTCAGCCACGTATTCAACCTCCATCTCATACTATTCCTGCTCTCACTCTCCTGAGGCGCAGGCAGCAATCCTGAAATTCGCTTTCCTCTCTCTCAGCTGCCTACCCAGTTCCCTATAATCCCTTTTCATGTCCACATGGTGGATGGTGTTAAATTTCTTGAGTGTTGTTGGAGCTGCAAGTGGGGAGTATTCCATCACACTCCTGACGTAGAACATAGAACAGTACAGGCCCTTCGGCCCTCAATGTTGTGCCTAGTTGTGTCCAAACCCAAGATCAAGCTATCCCACTCCCTATCATTCTGGAGTGCTCCATGTGCCTATCCAATAACCACTTGAAAGTTCCTAAAGTGTCCAACTCCACTATCACAGCAGGCAGTGCATTCCACACCCCAACCACTCTCTGAGTGAAGAATCTACCTCGGACATCCCTCCTATATCTCCCACCATGAACCTTATAGTTATACCCCCTGTAACAGCTACATCCACCCAAGGAAATAGTCTCTGCCCGTCCACTCTATCAATCCTCCTCATCATCTTATAAACCTTTATTAAGTCGCCTCTCATCCTCCTCCACTCTGAAGCTCCCTCAACCTTTCCTCATAAGACCTACCCTCCAAACCAGGCAGCATCCTGGTAAATCTCCTCTGCACTCTCTCCAATGCTTCCACATCCTTCTTATAGTGAGGTGACCAGGACTGAACACAATATTTCAAATATGGTTTCACCAACATCCTGTACAGTTGCAACATAACCCCACAGCTCAAATTCAACCCTCCTGTTCATAAACACTAACATACTATCACCCTTCTTCACGGCTCTATCCACTTGAGTGACAACCTTCAGAGATTCTATGACTGGCCCTGTCTATGACTGGGCCAGTCATAGACAGCAGTGGGAAGTTGTGTGGAGCCTGAAGAGATTGGTGAGGCACTGAATAAATATTTCTCTTCGGTATTCACGCAGAGTGCTGGAAATGTAGCTATGGAGATCACTGAGGTACAGGGTTGCAAATTAGAAAGTAGATAGGGAGGATGTGTTAGAAATTCTCGAGGGTTTGAAGTTGGATAAGTTCCCTGGGCCGGACGGGATTTACCCTAGGATTCTCTGGGAGGCAAGAGAGGAGATTGCAGAGCCTCTGGCTCTGATCTTCAGGTCCTCGTTGGTTACGGGTGTGGTTCCGGAGGACTGGAGGATAGCGAATGTGGTCCCATTGTTCAAGAAGGGGAAGAGAGACCTTCCAGGGAATTATAGGCCAGTGAGTCTTACTTCTGTTGTGGGCAAAGTATTGGAGAGAATTATTAGGGATAGGATTTATAGTTATTTAGAGAGAAATGAATTGATTGGGGATAGTCAGCATGGTTTTGTGAAGGGTAGGTCATGCCTTACTAACCTCATTGAGTTTTTTGAGAAAGTGACCAAAGAGGTGGATGGGGGTAAGGCGGTTGATGTAGTATATATGGACTTTAGTAAGGCGTTTGATAAGGTGGCCCATGGAAGACTTCTACAGAAAATGCAGATGTGTGGAATAGAGGGTGATTTAGCTAATTGGATTAGGAATTGGCTGGCAGATAGAAGACAGAGGGTGGTGGTTGATGGGAGATATTCATCGTGGAGTTCGGTGACGAGTGGTGTGCCTCAGGGGTCTGTTTTGGGGCCCCTGCTGTTTGTAATTTTTATAAATGATCTGGATGAGGGTATTGAGGGATGGATCAGTAAATTTGCAGATGACACTAAAGTTGGTGGAGTGGTAGATAGTGAAGAGGGGTGTTATAGTTTACAGAGTGACTTGGACAAGTTGCAGAGCTGGGCCGAGAGGTGGCAAATGGAGTTTAATGTGGAAAAGTGTGAGGTAATGCACTTTGGCAGGAACAATAAATGTGTAGAGTATAGGGCTAATGGTAGGGCTCTTAATAGTGTTGAGGAACAGAAGGATCTTGGTGTATGTGTCAATAGATCCCTGAAAGTAGGCAGTCAAGTGGATAAAGTTGTTAAGAAGGCATATGGAGTCTTAGCTTTTATTGGTAGGGGGATTGAATTTAGGAGCCGCAGCATCATGTTGCAACTGTACAAAACTCTAGTGCGGCCGCACTTGGAGTATTGTGTGCAGTTCTGGTCCCCACATTATAAGAAAGATGTGGAGGCATTGGAGAGGGTACAGAGGAGGTTTACCAGGATGTTGCCTGGTATGGAGGGCAGGTCCTATGAAGAGAGGTTGAAGGATTTGAGGTTGTTTTCGTTAGAAAGGAGGCGGCTAAGAGGGGATCTTATTGAAGCATATAAGATGATTAGAGGTTTAGATAGGGTGGACAGTGATAGCCTTTTTCCTAGGATGGAGAAAGCTAGCACGAGGGGACACAGCTTTAAATTAAGGGGTATGAGTTATAGGACGGATATCAGAGGTAGGTTCTTTACTCAAAGAGTGATTAGGGAGTGGAATGCCCTGCCTGCAGCTGTTGTAGATGCGCCAAGTTTGGTGGCGTTTAAGAGGTTAATTGATAAGTATATGGAAGAGAAGGGAATGGTTTAGTTTGGAGGGGCATTGCTTTTTATTTTGGTCGGCACAACATCGAAGGCTGAAGGGCCTGTTCTGTGCTGTAATGTTCTAGATCTGTGGATATGAACCCCAAGATCTCTCAGTTCCTCCACATTCCTCAAAACCCTGCCGTTGACCCTGTAATCTGCATTCAAGTTTGTCCTACCAAAATGAATCACCATGCACTTATCAGGGTTAAACTCCATCTGCCTCTTTTCAGCCCAGCTCTGCATCCTATCAATGTCTCTTTGCAGCCTACAAGAGCCCTCCACCTCATCCAGTACTCCACCAATCTTGGTGTCATCAGCAAATTTACTAACCCACCCTTCAGCCCCCTCTTCCAAGGTATTGATAAAAATCACAAATAGCAGAAGACCCAGCACTGACCCCTGTGGTACACCACTGGAAGCTGACCTCCAGTCTGATGGCCTTTTGGATGGCAGACAGGCTTTGGCGAGTCAGGAGGTGAGTTACTTGCCACAAGATTCCTAGCCTCTGACCTGCTCTGGTAGCCACAGTATTTATATGGCTTGTCTAGTTCTATTTTATTTGGAGTATTGCTTGCAGTCCTGGTCACCACACTACCAGAAGGATGTGGAAGCTTTGGACAGATGCAGAGGGAGATTTACCAGGAGAGGTTGAAAAACTAGGATTGTTTTTGCTGGAAAAATGGAGGCTGAGGAGAGACCTAATAGAGGTCTACAAAATTATAAGAGATATAGACAGGGTGGATAGTCAGAAGCTTTTCCCAGGGTGGAAGAGTCAATCACAAGAGGGCACAGGTTCAAGGTGAGAAGGGGAAGTTAAAGGGAGTGTGCGGAGGGAGTTTTTCACACAGGGAGTGATGAGCGTCTGAAATGAGGATGTGGTGGAAACAGGCACATTCGCAACATTTAAGAGGCATCCAGATGGGTACGTGAATATGGGGGGAATAGAGGGATATGGAGCAAGCAGAAAGTTTTTTCTTTTATTTTAGAAAGGTCATCATGATCAACGCAGGCTTGGAGGGCCAAAGAGCCTGTTCCTGTGCTGTACTTTTCCTTGTTCTTCACTTTCTAGTCAATGATAACTTCTCGGATGTTAATAGTAGGGGATTTCAGCAATGGTAATATCAATGACCATCAAGGGGTGATGGATAGATTACGTTCATCGCCTGACATTTGTCTGCCATGAATGTTTCCAACCGGCAGGGAATTTCCCTCCTTCATCAACTCAAGGTCGAATGCTGCCTTGTGTCAAGGACAGTAATCCTCACCTTGGAAATTCAGGTCCTCTGTCCATGTTTGAACCAAAGCTGCAATGAGATCAAGAGCTGAGCGACCCTGGCACACTGAGCAGAGTGAGCAGCTTATTAGGGTTCGTGAGAGGCACAATTGAAAAATTTATAGACAAGACAAAGGTTGGCTGAGTACTGGATAGTGAAGATGGCAGCTATAATCTCCAAAGCAATACCAATGGGTTGGTGGAGTGGGCAGGAAAGTGGCAGATGGATTTTAACACACAGAAGTGTGAGGTGATGCAGTTAGGGAGGATAAACAGTTACAGGGAGTGCACAATGAATGGGACGATACTGAGAGGGGTGGGTGAAGTGAGAGATCTCGGTGGACAGGTACACAGGTTCCTAAAGGCAGCAGCTCAAATAGCCGAGGTTGTAAAGAAGGCAGATGGAATGCTCTCCTTCACTGATAGAGGTATAGAATATAGAAATAAGGATATAATGTTAGAATTTATAAAACACTGGTGAGGCTGCAACTGGAGTACTGTGTGCAGTTCTGGTCAGCACAGGGAGGATGTAATTACTCTGGAGAAGTACAGAGAGAGTTTCCAAGAACATTGTCAGTGCTGGAAACATGTAGCTACGAGGGGAGATTAGATAGATTGGAGTTATCTTCCTCGGAAGAAAGAAGGCTGTGGGGTGATTTGATTGACGGTGAAGTAGGGAAAGGGTGAGTGCGTTTTGTACCTTGAATATATCACAAACATAACCCCCTCATGACTGATCTCCTTAAGCTTATACTGCTCCTGGCAGTAACATCAGTTATTTGTTCACATCTTAAATGCTTTAATTCTCATTTTTATAAAGACAGATAGTTTAATGTGGCTGTTATTTTGTAGACTTTGTAAATCTTTCTTATTTGTGTTAGTTAAATGATGGTAGTTTACGATACCGGCTTTTGACAGCTGCTGATTGCAGATTGCGATACCGGCTTTTAACAGGAAGAGTCCCGCTGGGACAGCCGCAATCACACAAATAACTTCAAAGACAGGGATGCTGGTACTGCCGCAGAAGGGGTTTGAATCATAACCGGATTAAACCTGTGTCGTAACTGTAGCTGCCAGCCGGACTGTAATTCCTGATTAACTCTGGGGCTGTATCAGGACCTAGGAAGGAAGATCTGGAGGTGTGGCAGGAATTGGAACTTTGAATCGTGATTCCTGCTGGAGCTCAGAATGTATAAAAACCCACTTGTGTTTGTGTTCTAGGAGGAGTCTAATAGTCCCTGTTCTCCCAAAGCTCTGGAATAAATGCCAGAGTTTGAAATGAAAAGCACTGTATTTTGACTCACTAACAGTCTCAGAAATATTATTTTACCTGTAACAAGGGGTACAAAATTATGAGGTGCAGAGATAGAATGGACAAGATAAAGCTGTTTCCTTTAGTGGGGAATTCTAGAACCAGGGATGTAGATTCAGAATAAGTGGCAGTAAGTGCGGAGGGGACATGAGGGAGAACATTTTTACACAAAGTGTGATGGGTGTCTGGAAACCACGGCCTGAGTTGGTGGTGGGGGCAGAGACGCTAAACTCCTTTAAAAAGTACCCAGATCTGCCCCTAACTATTGTAAGCTCCAGGACAATGGGCCAGCTGCAAGAAGGTGGGGTTACAAAGGGAAACTAGGTGCCCTCGGGCTGACATGAATAACATGGGCTGAATGGCCTCCTTTTCTTCACTGTATACTAATACATGTGATAATAATAAATCAAATCAAACTTACCAAGCCTTGGATCCTGAGCCAGTGCACATGTTGAGACCAGAGTTCTTGTGTTTCTCCCAGGGTCCATCGTCAATAGAGATTTCATAATATGAGGCCCTATGAAGCGAGAATTTAAGACTTTGTTTGTAGGAATGATACCGGAGCCTGTACAAAACAGAACATATCCCAGGTCAGGTGTGAACACCCGGACCCTACTAACACACCACACCACATTCCCAAAACATGGACAGATACTCTGGGGAATTGGAAGGGACACAGTCCCCAATGTTAGGCCACATCACACAATGACAGAGGACTGAAAAAAACCTCCTACACATCCAGAACATCCTTCACTCAGTGGTAACATACCCTCAGCGCCGACCCTCTGGCAGTGCGGCGCTCCCTCAGCGCCGACCCTCTGGCAGTGCGGCGCTCCCTCAGCGCCGACCCTCTGGCAGTGCGGCGCTCCCTCAGCGCCGACCCTCTGGCAGTGCGGCGCTCCCTCAGCGCCGACCCTCTGGCAGTGCGGCGCTCCCTCAGCGCCGACCCTCTGGCAGTGCGGCGCTCCCTCCGCCGACCCTCTGGCAGTGCGGCGCTCCCTCAGCGCCGACCCTCTGGCAGTGCGGCGCTCCCTCAGCGCCGCCCCTCTGGCAGTGCGGCGCTCCCTCAGCGCCGACCCTCTGGCAGTGCGGCGCTCCCTCAGCGCCGACCCTCTGGCAGTGCGGCGCTCCCTCAGCGCCGACCCTCTGGCAGTGCGGCGCTCCCTCAGCGCCGACCCTCTGGCAGTGCGGCGCTCCCTCAGCGCCGACCCTCTGGCAGTGCGGCGCTCCCTCAGCGCCGACCCTCTGGCAGTGCGGCGCTCCCTCAGCGCCGACCCTCTGGCAGTGCGGCGCTCCCTCAGTTGGTGTAGACTGATTCACCCGCTCAGCGCTGATCAGCAAGGACTGCTGTGTGAATTGTCTGCAAGACAGCACAGGAGCTCCAAACGCACCTTTGACAGCACGCTGCAACCTCTAATCACGAAGTTGTGGTCCTAATGCAGAATGCTTTTTATATTGGTCGGCGCAACATCGAAGGCCGAAGTGCCTGTTCTGTGCTGTAATGTTCTGTTCTATGGGGTGAGAGAGTGCTGACTGTGGGGTTCTACCTGATAGTGAGACACTCTGTCCCTGGTGTGAGGATCGTTATTGTTCACACTGGGAGCCAATGGACAGATCACACATGGATCTGAGTCCTGCTGCTGCAACTTTACAAAACCCCCCAAATAGTCGCTGAGTAATTCTAAAAGGCCAGGAACAGGAGGAGGCCATTCAGCCCCTCCAGCCTGCTCCTATAGGAATCTGCCTCCACAGCTCCCTGTGGCAAAGTCCTCCCAAAGCTCACAACCCCGAGAGAGAAGAAATTCCTTCTCCTCCCTGTGTTAAATCTGCCCTCTGGTCCCAGACTCTCCCCTGAGGCAAAGCAGCATTGACTCTATGAAAGGCCTGAAGAAAGCTAAATGTTTGAGCAGATCACCTCTCACTGAGTGGCGATGTAGTCACGGTGTCTGGGAGCAGGTTCACTGAACTCCATTTCACAAGCTGTCCTGCTGGAATTTGACCATGAGAGTATCAGGATGTGTGTGAACAAATCCCTGTTCTGCAGCCATTCTCCCCACAGCACAACGATCCCAGACACAAACAAGAGATCAAGCTAACAGACAGGGAGCACTGCAGCAAACACTCAGTCACAGGCATGTCCTGGGGCTGTCGATGTGGGGGGCACAGGGAAAGGGGCTAAGGGGGGCGCGGGGAGAGTGGCCGGGGACACGGGGCGAGGGCCGCGGGTTAGGGTGTGGGGGTGCAGGCGGCTGAGGGGGGGGTGGGGGGGGTGGTGGGAGAGCAGTGCAAAGACAGAGTACTCACCGAGAAGACAGCGACTCTCCCAAAAAAACCTCGTTCAATGCCCGTACCGGCAGCAGACGGGGCTCCGAGATTATGTCGTTACACGAGGCTGTACGGAGAAATAGAAAGATCCAATCAGAGAGACAGAAGGCACACTGTAATCGGGCTGTGCCGCAGTGCGGTGTGCGGTGCTGTGTTCTGACCGGATTGTGCCGCAGTGCGGTGTGCGGTGCTGTGCTCTGACCGGATTGTGCCGCAGTACGGTGTGCTGTGCTGTGCTCTAACCGGGCTGTGCTGCAGTGTGGTGTGCTCTAACCGGGCTGTGCTGCAATGCGGTGTGCGTTGCTGTGCTGTTCCAGGCTCAGTTGCTGCTCGTGAAGATCCACAGGAGCTGCCTTTGCTCCTTCCAACCAAATTCGGATTCGCTGCCGCCATTGCCACCTGTTGGGGAATGAAATGGACATGGTGAGAATTGGTGCAGCACAAGGAGAGATTCCTCTATAACACAACAAAACATCCTGAACCACACACAACACACATTCACTCCCCAGGCTATGTTGTGGTGAGATTCTGGACCAAAAGGGAGGATTGAAAGAGAGAGTTGAAGAGGTTGAGGCAGGGGATTGCTGAGAGAAGGATGGGCAGCTGAAAGAAGAGCCATTACTGGTGACAAGGTTCAAATCTGGAATACTTGAGACCTTTGACTCGCTAAGTTTAAGGGCATTCAAATGATCTTTGGATAGGCACATGGATAACATTGGAATAGCTTAGGTTGGAGGGTCATCAGATTGGTTCCTCTGGTCGGCGCAACATCGAGGACTGAAGGGCCGGTACTGCACTGTAATGTTCTATGTTCTAAACGGGATAGTTTAGAGAAGAACAAAGAGAGGGAATGTTTGAACTCGTGGCTGCGGGGATGGTGCAGGAGGGAGGGGTTCAGGTTCTTGAACAATTGGGGCTCATTCTGGGTAGGTGGGACCTCTACAAGAGAGATGGTCTACACCTGAACCAGAGGTGAACCAATACCTTGGGGGGAAAATTTGCAAAGGCTATGCAGGGGAGTTTAAACTGATTCAGAGGGGGGGTGGGATCTTGAGTAGCTCGGATGTTAAGAGGGACGAGAACAGGGTGGTCATAGATGAGAACTGTAAAACACAGCAGCGTACGGGTGGAGTAGGGCATGGTTTGAAATGCGTATACTTTAATGCAAGAAGTATTCGCAATAAGGTGGAGGAACTTGCAGCTTGGATCAGTACCTGGAACTTCAATGTTGTGGCCATTTCAGAGATGTGGGTAGAGCAGGGATTTAGGAGAATCCTAAAGCTTTCTTTAGATATGTTAAGAATAGAAGATTGGTTAGGGCAAGATTAGGGCCAGTCAGAGACAGCAGTGGGAAGTTGTGCGTGGAGCCTGAAGAAATTGGAGAGGCACTGAATAAATATTTCTCTTCGGTATTCACGCAGGGTGATGTAAATGTAATTGTGGAGAACACTGGGATACAGGGTTGTAAACTGGAAAGTATTGAAGTAGATAAGGAGGACGTGCTAGATATTCTTGAGGGTTTGAAGTTAGATAAGTCCCCTGGGCCAGACGGGATTGACCCGAGGATTCTCTGGGAGGCAAGAGAGGCGATTGCAGAGCCTCTGGGTATAATGCCGGAAGACTGGAGGATAGCGAATGTGATCCCATTGTTCAAGAAGGGGAATAGAGACTTTCTGGGGAATTATAGGCTGGTGAGTCTTACTTCTGTTGTGGGCAAAGTATTAGAGAGAATTATTAGGGATAGGATTTATAGTTATTTAGAGAGAAATGAATTGAGTAGGGATAGTCAGCATAGTTTTGTGAAGGGTAGGTCGTGCCTTAGTAACCTCATTGAGTTTTTTGAAAAAGTGACCAAAGAGGTGGATGGGGGTAAGGCAGTTGATGTGGTATATATGGACTTTAGTAAGGCGTTTGATAAGGTTCCCCATGGAAGGCTTCTGCAGAAAATGCAGATGTTTGGGATTGAGGGTGATTTAGCGAATTGGATTAGGAATTGGCTAGCAGATAGAAGACAGAGGGTGGTGGTTGATGGAAATTATTCATCGTGGAGTTCTTTTACAAGTGGTGCACCTCAGGGATCTGTTTCGGTGCCTCTGCTGTTTGTAATTTTTATAAATGATCTGGATGAGGGTATAGAAGGATGGATTAGTAAATTTGCGGATGACACCAAAGTCGGAGGAGTGGTAGATAGTGAAGAGAGGTGTTATAGTTTGCAGAGAGACTTGGACAAGTTGCAGAGCTGGGCCGAGAGGTGGCAAATGGAGTTTAATGTGGAAAAGTGTGAGGTAATTCACTTTGGCAGGAATAACAAATGTGTAGAGTATAGGGCTAATGGTAGGACTCTTAATAGTGTTGATGAACAGAGGGATCTTGGTGTATATGTGCATAGATCCCTGAAAGTTGGCAATCAAGTCGATAAGGTTGTTAAGAAGGCATACGGAGTCTTAGCTTTTATTGGTAGGGGAATTGAATTTCGGAGCCGCAACGTCATGTTGCAACTGTACAAAACTCTAGTGCGGCCACACTTGGAGTATTGTATGCAGTTCTGGTCCCCACATTATAAGAAGGATGTGGAGGTATTGGAGAGGGTACAGAGGAGGTTTACCAGGATGTTGCCTGGTATGGAGGGCAGGTCTTATGAGGAGAGGCTGAGGGATTTGAGATTGTTTTCGTTAGAAAGAAAAGCAGCTAAGAGGAGACCTTATTGAAACATACAAGATGATTAGAGGTTTAGATAGGGTGGACAGTGATAGCCTTTTTCCTAGGATGGAGAAAGCTAGCACGAGGGGGAATAGCTTTAAATTTAGGGGAAGGTAGTTATAGGACGGATGTCAGAGGTAGATTCTTTACCCAGAGGGTGGTGGAGGGTATGGAATGCCCTGCCTGCGGCAGTTGTAGGTGCGCCAAGTTTGGCGGTGTTTAAGAGGTTAGTGGATAAGTTTATGGATGAAGAGGGAATGGTTTAGGTTAGAGGGTCATTGCTTTTTCCTAATTGGTCAGCACAACATCGAAGGCCGAAGGGCCTGTTCTGCACTGTAATTTTCTATGTTCTATGAGTAAGATGCAGACAGATATTTGAGAGCTGTGGGGCTAAAGACAATAATAACAGGACAGATAGGAATAGACCATTCAGCCCAGTGAGCTTGCTCTCCCACTCAATACACCCATAACTGATCTGTCTTCTATTCCAGTTTCCTGCTCATTCCCCATATCCTCAATCCCCTGTGGTGTCCTTTAACATGGAGGAGCACTGATTCATCAGCTGAATAGGACAATCCCTGGGAATTAGCAAGGGGTTTCCTTGCCCATGTTTGACCCGGTGCCAGGAAACTCCACGGGATCTAGAATCAATGATGAGGATTCCCAGGGCAGCTCCCTCCTGACTGTATCCCACTGTGCTGCTGTCAGCTCTGCTGGGTCCATCCTGCCGGTGGGACAGTACATACCCAGGGCTGGTGATAGTAATATCAGGGACATTCTCTGTAAGCTGTGAACTGCATTCATCAGGCTGTGGGATGTATCTGGGAAAGATTGCAGCAACAAGCTGCACATTTGGTCAGCAGCAAGTTGCACATTTAACGAAGAGGGAAGTTAGACAGAAAACAGATATCAAGTGCCGACCTCTGCCGCAAATCTCTGATGCAAATCTTTGTCTCTTCTTTGGACACAGGTGAGGTCCCATAGAACATTATAGCGCAGAACAGGCCCTTCGGCCTTCGATGTTGCGCCAACCAATTAAGAAAAAGCAATGACCCTCTAACCTAAACCATTCCCTTTTCATCCATAAACTTATCTACTAACCTCTTAAACGCCACCAAACTTGGCGCATCTACAACTGCAGCAGGCAGGGCATTCCATACCTTTACCACCCTCTGGGTAAAGAACCTACCTCTGACATCCGTCCTATAACCAACACCCCTTAATTTAAAGCTATGTCCCCTCATGCTAGCTTTCTCCATCCTAGGAAAAAGGCTATCACTATCCACCCTATCTAAACCTCTAATCATCTTACATGTAAGATTAAGATATAAGATTACATCTTACATCTAATCTAATCTTCCACATTAAACTCCATTTCCCACCTCTCAGCCCAGCTCTGCAACTTGTCCAAGTCTCTCTGCAAACTAGAACCCCTCTTCACTATCTACCACTCCACCGACTTTAGTGTCATCTGCAAATTTACTAATCCATCCTTCAATACCCTCATCCAGATCATTTATAAAAATTACAAACAGCAGGGGCCCCAAAACAGACCCCTGAGGTACGCCACTTGTCACCGAACTCCACAATGAATATCTCCCATCAACCACCACCCTCTGTCTTCTATCTGCTAGCCAATTCCTAACCCAATTAGCTAAATCACCCTCTATCCCATACATCTGCATTTTCTGCAGAAGTCTTCCATGGGCCACCTTATCAAACGATCCTGGCCTTCATTAATCGAGGAATTGAGTTTAGGAGTCAGGAGATAATGCTGCAACTTTATAAGACCCTTGTCGGACCCCACTTGGAGTATTGTGTGCAGTTCTGGTCGCCTCACTATAGGAAGCATGTGGAAGCTATTGAGAGGGTGCAGAGGAGATTTACAAGGATGCTGCCTGGATTGGGGGGCAGGCCTTATGAAGATAGGTTGAGAGAGCTAGGTCTCTTCTCCATGGAGAGACAAAGGTTGAGAGGTGACCAGATAGAGGTTTATAAGATGTTGAGAGGAATAGATAGGGTGGATTCTTGGAGGCTATTTCCCAGGGCTGAAATGGTCAATACGAGAGGACACAGGTTTAAGGTGCTGAGGGGCAAGTACAGAGGTGATGTTCGAGGTAAGTTTGTCACTCAGAGGGTGGTGAGTGAATGGAATTGCTTGCCGTCGGTAGTGGTAGAGGCGAACTCGCTGGGGTCTTTTAAGAGACTTATAGAACATAGAACATAGAACATAGAACATAGAACAATACAGCACAGAACAGGCCCTTCGGCCTTCGATGTTGTGCCGACCAAAATAAAAAGCAATGCCCCTCCAAACTAAACCATTCCCTTCTCTTCCATATACTTATCATTAACCTCTTAAACGCCACCAAACTTGGCGCATCTACAACAGCTGCAGGCAGGGCATTCCACTCCCTAATCACTCTTTGAGTAAAGAACCTACCTCTGATATCCGTCCTATAACTCATACCCCTTAATTTAAAGTTGTGTCCCCTCGTGCTAGCTTTTTCCATCCTAGGAAAAAGGCTATCACTGTCCACCCTATCCAAACCTCTAATTATCTTATATGTTTCAATAAGATCCCCCCTTAGCCGCCTCCTTTCTAAAGAAAACAAACTCAAATCCTTCAACCTTCTTCATAGACCTGCCCTCCATACCAAACACCAAAACCCCCACCCCCCAACCCCACACCAAACACCAAACCACACAAACCAAACCCCCAAACACCAACAAACCCCCAAACAACCCCCACCAAAAAAACAAACCCCAACACCCAACAACACCACAACCCACCAACAACACAAACACCAAAGATCCTTCTGTCCTCAACACTATTAAGAGCCCTACCATTAGCCCTATCTCTACACATTTATTGTTCCTGCCAAAGTGCATTAACTCACCTTTTCCACATTAAACTCCATTTGCCCCTCTCGGCCCAGCTCTGCACTTGTCCAGTCACTCTGTAACTAAAACACCCCTCTTCACTATCTACCACACCACCAACTTTAGTATCATCTCAAATTTACTGATCCATCCCTCAATACCCTCATCCAGATCATTTATAAAAATTACAAACAGCAGGGGCCCCAAAACAGACCCCTGAGGCAACACCACTCGTCACCGAACTCCACGTTAAATCTCCCATCAACCCACCACCTCTGTCTTCTATCTGCCAGCCAATTTCTAATCCAATTTGCTAAATCACCCTCTATTCCACACATCTGCATTTTCTGTAGAAGTCTTCCATGGGCCACCTTATCAAAAGCCTTACTAAAGTCCATATATACTACATCAACCGCCTTACCCCCATCCACCTCTCTGGTCACTTTCTCAAAAAACTCAATGAGGTTAGTAAGGCATGACCTACCCTTCACGAAACCATGCTGACTATCCCCAATCAATTCATTTCTCTCTAAATAACTATAAATCCTATCCCTAATAATTCTCTCCAATACCTTGCCCACCACAGAAGTAAGACTCACTGGCCTATAATTCCCAGGAAGGTCTCTCTTCCCCTTCTTAAACAATGGGACCACATTCGCCATCCTCCAGTCCTCCGGAACCACACCCGTAACCAACGAGGACCTGAAGATCAGAGCCAGAGGCTCTGCAATCTCCTCTCTTGCCTCCCAGAGAATCCTAGGGTAAATCCCGTCCGGCCCAGGGGACTTATCCAACTTCAAACCCTCGAGAATTTCTAACACATCCTCCCTATCTACTACAATACTCCCCAATTTGCAACCCTGTACCTCAGTGCTCTCCACAGCTACATTTCCAGCACTCTGCGTGAATACCGAAGAGAAATATTTATTCAGTGCCTCGCCAATCTCTTCAGGCTCCACGCACAACTTCCCACTGCTATCTATGACTGGTCCTAATCTTGCCCTAACCAATCTTCTATTCTTAACATATCGAAAGATATGTTATGGATGAGTACATGGGATTTAATGGGATTGTGAGTTACAGATAGTTCTATGGCCTGGTTGGTATAGGTATGATCGGCACAATTTGTGGGCTGAAGGGCCTGTTTGTGCTGTAGTGTTCTATGTTCTATGTTTCAATAAGGTAAGATGTCCCAGAGGACTGGAGAATAGCTAATGTTGTACCGTTGTTTAAAAAGTGTAGTAGGGATAACCCTGGAAATTATAGGCCAGTGAGTTTGATGTCAGTGGTAGGGAAGCTGTTGGAGGGGATTCTTAGACATAGGACGTATAGTCACTTAGAGCGTTGCGATCTGATTAGGGATACGCAGCATGGATTTGTTAAGGGGAGGTCATCCTTACGAATCTGGTAGAAATTTTTTGAGGAGGTGACGAAAACGGTGGTGAAGGATGAGCCGTTGATGTCGTTTATATGGATTTCAGTAAGGTGTTTGACAAAGTCCCTCATGGGAGGTTAGTTGAGAAGGTCAACATAGAACATAGAACGTTACAGCGCAGTACAGGCCCTTCAGCCCTCGATGTTGCGCCGGCCAGTGGACCCTCTAACCTAAACTATTCCAATATCATCCATATGCCTATCCACCGAACATTTGAATGCCCCCAAAGTAGGCGAGTCCACAACTGCTGCAGGCAGGGCATTCCACGCCCTCACCACCCTCTGTGTAAAGAACCTGCCTCTGACATCCGTCCTATAACTACCACCTCTTAATTTAAAGTTATGTCCCCTCGTGTTGGTCATCACCATCCGAGGAAAAAGGCTCTCACTATCCACCCTATCCAATCCCTTGATCATCTTATACGCCTCAATTAGGTCACCACGTAACCTTCTTCTCTCTAATGAAAATAACCTCAGGTCCCTCAGCCTTTCCTCATAAGGCCTTCCCACATACCAGCAACATCCTGGTAAACCTCCTCTGCACCCTTTCCAATGCTTCCACATCTTTCTTATACTGCGGCGACCAGAACTGTACGCAATACTCCAAGTGCGGCCGCACCAGAGTTTTGTACAGTTGTAACATAACCTCACGGCTCCTAAATTCAATCCCTCTACCAATAAAACTAACACACCGTACGCCTTCTTAACAACTTTATCAACCTGGGTGCCAACTTTCAAAGAGCTATGTACTTGTACCCCAAGATCCCTCTGCTCGACAATGCTATTAAGGGTCCTTCCATTAACCCTATATTTCATATGCCTGTTATTCCTACCAAAGTGAATCACCTCACACTTATCCGTATTGAATTCCATTTGCCACCTCACGGCCCAGCTCTGCAACCTATCTATGTCCCTCTGCAAACTGTAACATCTATCCTCGCTATCTACAACTCCCCCCACTTTGGTATCGTCAGCAATTTTACTAATCCAACCCTCTACACCCTCATCTAGGTCATTCATAGGTGCTCCAGTTTCCTCCCACATCCCAAAGATGTACTCTTAAGCTAATTGGCAAAACAAATTCTCCCTAAATTGTCTCAAATTTGGTTTTTAATCCACAGATTAAGTATTAGATATAAGTATTAATCAACGACTTAATAAATGTTCTGAGTGACGTCCCATTCAGTTTATAGAACATAGAACATTACAGCGCAGAACAGGCCCTTCAGCCTTCGATGTTGCGCCGCCCAATTAGGAACAAGCACTGACCCTCTAACCTAAACCATTCCCCTTTCATCCATAAACTTATCTACTAACCTCTTAAACGCCACCAAACTTGGCGCATCTACAACTGATGC
>JAGIQG010000006.1:1936637-1970829 GCA_024679065.1 Sphyrna mokarran
CCTCCCCCCCTCACCCTCTCCTCCAGTCTCTCGGACTCTCCTCTCTCTCCTCCCCGCTCTCTCTCGAACTCCAGGCGGGTGGTTTTACTCAGCACCGCCACCCGGTTTGGTTGGAAAGGGCCGGGACGGCGGCACAGCGCCCGCCGGTTCCCCCGAGAGAGCAGCGCGGCCGCGGGAGCCCAGCGGAGCCGAGTCAGCGCCATGGCCCGGGGCCGCGGGCGGAGCCTCACAAACCGAACCCGAGGCCTGAGCTAGGCCGCAGGCCGACAGCGCGCATGCGCGCACTCACCACCCAACACCGGCCTCTTAAAGGGACAGGCCCTAGACCGGCCTCTTAAAGGGACAGGCCCTAGACCGGCCTCTTAAAGGGACAGGCCCTAGACCGGCCTCTTAAAGGGACAGGCCCTAGACCGGCCTCTTAAAGGGACAGGCCTCTATATCCAACTGTCCAATGTATTATTCCCCATTATCCTTCCAGGGTAATTCCTGTTGACCAACCAGCGAGGTCTGCCCAATCTTTCCAATTGATGGGGTCACTTTTCCATAGTTTCTCCCCAAATGAGAGCACAGGGATAGGCCCTTCAGCCCACTATGGTGCGCCAAACATGACGCTAAATTAACTAAACCTTTCTGCCTGCCCTTGGTCTACATCCTTCTATTCCTTGCACGTTCATGTGCTTATCTAAAAGCTCCTAAATGCCCCTGTCATATCTGCCTGCAGCACCCTTGGCAGTACATTCCAGATACCTACCACTATGTGTAAAACAAAACTTACCCCTCACTGAAGATTATCAAGGAATACAGCAGGATATGGATAAGCTGGAAAATTAGGCAGAGAAATGGCAGATGGAATTTAATCTGGATAAATGTGAAGAAATGCATTTTGGTGGATCCAGTTCAAGTGGGAGCTTCAAAATAAATGGCAGAAACATCAGGAATATATAGACACAGCGAGAGAGATCTGGGATCAGGTCCATTAAAAGTGGCAGCACAGCTGAAGACGATGGTGAGGAAAGTGTATGACACGCTTACCTTCATCGCAACAGGGGCATCGAGTAGAAAAGTTGACAAATTATGTTGCAGTTATATAAATATTGGTTCGACCACATTTGGAATACTGTGTCCAATTCTGGTCACCATGTTATCAGAAGGATGTAGAGGCTTTGGAGAGAGTATGGAAAAGCTTTACCGGGATGTTGCCTGGTAGGGAGGGTATTATTTATGAAGAGAGATTGAATAAACTGGGATTGTTCTCCTTGGAAAGACAAAGGCTGACGAGTGACCTAATAGAAGTTTATAAAATTATGAAGGGTATGGACAGTTGGAAGCTTTCTTCCAAGGCAGAAATGACAATTACAAAGAGTCACAAGTTCAAGATAAGGGGGAAAGCATCAGTGGAGATGTGCAAAGAAAGTTTTTTTTTTAAAGAGGGTGATTGGAGCCTAAAATGCACTGCTAAGTGAGGTGGTTGAGTGATATTTAAGACTTATCTGGTTACATACATGAACAAATGAGGAATAGAGGAATGCAAGAGCAATTGGTCTAAATAGGACAACATGATCGGTTCAGGCTTGGAGAACCAAAAGGCCTGTTCCTGTGCTGTACTGTTCTTTATTCAAGGAATATTACAGGATAATGGTTGGAATGTGAATGTTTACAAGTGCAGACAGTGTGAGTGGAGAGAGGATTAAGCACAGGTTAAAGAGATGTGTATTTTCTCCAGACAGGACAGTAAGTGAGGTTTTGCAAACCCAGGCAAGTTACGGGGGTTACAGATAGTGCAACATGAACCCAAGATCCCTGTTAAGACCGTCCTCATGTGTGCGGAA
Source organism: Sphyrna mokarran (assembly GCA_024679065.1). Lineage (NCBI taxonomy): Eukaryota > Metazoa > Chordata > Chondrichthyes > Carcharhiniformes > Carcharhinidae > Sphyrna > Sphyrna mokarran. The sequence goes on from JAGIQG010000006.1 coordinate 1,938,467, forward strand.
CTTGGCTATCAGTCTCTGCTCAGTGACTCTGCGCTGTCGTGTGTCATGAAGGCCCCCTTGAAGAACGTTTACCTGAAGGTCGGAGGCCAAATGCCCATGACTGCTGAAGTGTTCGCCCACAGGAAGGGAACTGTTTTGCCTGGTGATTGTTGAGCGATGTTCATTCATCCGCTGTCGTAGTGTCTGCATGGTCTCCCCAATGTACCATGCTTCGGGATATCCTTTCTTGCAATGTATTAGGTAGACAACGTTGGCCGAGTTACAAGAGTATGTCCCGTGTACCTGGTAGATGGTATTCTCATGTGTGATGATGTCATCCATGATCTGGCATGTCTTGCAGAGTTTGCTGTGGCAGGGTTGTGTGGTATTGTGGTCACTGTTCTCCTGAAGGTTGGGTAGTTTGCTGCGAACAATGATCTATTTGAGGTTGTGCGGTTGTCTGAAGACAAGAAGTGGGGGGGTGGGGCTGGCCCTAGCGAGATGTTTGAGTTCATCAATGATATGTTGAAGACTCCAGAGAAGGTGTTGTAGCTTCTCCGCTCCAGGGAAGTACTGGATGACAAAGGGTACTCTGTCCACCGTATCCTGTGTTCGTCTTCTGAGGAGGTCAGTGCGGTTTATCACTGTGGCATGTCGGAACTGTCGATCGATGAGTCGAGCGCCACGTCCTGCTTTTACAAGGGCATCTTTCAGCGTCTGGAGGTGTCTGTCACGATCCTCCTCATCTGAGCAAATTCTGTGTATACGAAGGGCTTGTCCGCAGGGGATGGCTTCTTTCTGTCTATTTTCTCAGAAGACTAAGGAAATTTGGCATGTCAGTGACGACTGTCACCAACTTTTACAGATGCCCCACAGAAAGCATTCTTTCTGGGTTGAATCACATCTCGGTCTGGGCTCCTGCTCTGCCCAAGACCACAAGGAACTACAAAAGGGTGGTGAATGTAGCCCCAATCCATCACACAAACCAGCCTCCCATCCATTGACTCTGTCTACACTTCCTGCTGCCGCGGGTAAAGCAGCCGGTATAATTAAGGACCCCCCCCCCCCCCCCGCACCCCGGACATTCTCTCTTCCACCTTCTTCCGTCGGGGAAAAAGGTACAAAAGTCTGAGGTCCCGTACCGACCGACTCAAGAACAGCTTCTTCCCTGCTGCTGTCAGACTTTTGAATGGACCCACCTCGCACTAAGTTGATCTTTCTCTCCACCCCTCGCTGTGACTATAACACTACATTCTGCACCCTCTCCTTTCCTTCTCTATGAATGGTATGGTTTATCTGTACAGCATGTTAATACATGTAACAATAATAAATTAAATCAAATCAAAAGTGTTTAGGGTGGAAGCCGGAGAATTGGAGTGTGGTGAGGTGCTGAGGTGACCGTCCTTGATGGAGATTTGTGTGTCCAAGAATGTAACTGATTCTGGAGAATAGTCCAGTGGTTGTGGTGGGATGGAACTTGTTGATGTCATCATATAGTTGTTTTAGTAATTGTTCACCATGAGTCCAAAGGAAAAAAATGTCATCAACGTATCTAGTGGATAGCATCGGTTATTATTTTACACACCTCTATAAGATCACCCGTCAGCCTCCTACGCTCCAGAGAAAAAAGTCCCAGTCTATCCAGCCTCTCCTTATAACTCAATCCATCAAGTCCCAGTAGCATCCGAGTAAATCTTTTCTGTACTCTTTCTAGTTTAATAATATCCTTTCTATAATAGGGTGACCAGAATTGTACACAGTGGACCCGATTTTACCAATTAGAGGCTAAGGACTGGATTTGGATGTAAAACAGAACTTCGTCCCAGCATGCCCATACGCTTTCTGCTAGCTCTGATCCGGTCTGCGCTTTGGGAGGGGCTTAGCGCTGCCGGGACGATCAGAGCTCTGAACTGCACATAAGCAGTTTGAGAAAAATCTGAAACAACGCGCCCGAGTGCGAGAAACAAAACAGAGAGCTGGGGGGGGGCGCGGCAGCGGAGAGAGAGAGCGGTGAACCATGATCGGACCCCCCAGGAGGCAGGCCCCTCCAACAGATCACCCCCTCTTCCCCACCATGGCCAGACCACTCCCCCACCCACTGCGATCAGACCTCCTGGGAATGTAGACCCCCACCGTGATCAGAACCATCCCCCCCCCTCCCCCCACCTGGAGGGCAGACCCATCCCCCAACTCCCCACCCCTGAAGAGCACGTCCCCAACCTACCTGGATTGCTGCTCTTTTTCCACCATCCTTCTGACCTGCACTAATTGATGTGGAGATGTCGGCGTTGGACTGGGGTAAACACAGTAAGAAGTCTCACAACACCAGCTTAAAGTCTTGTTGGAAAGTCCTGTTGGAGTTTAACCTGGTGTTGTGAAATTTCTTACTGCACTTGTTGGACAGCGTGTAGCACCTTCCTGGCCTTCTGCTGGACTCTGCCGGAGGAGGAGGGGGGCTCAGATGGATCTCTGGTTTTCTGGTTGGGGGAGGAGTGGAGATTCTCCCAAGTCCATCCTCCCCCTCTACGCCCCCATCAAGAATATAGACACACAAAGAGACCTGGATGTGCAAGAACACATCCTTGAAGGTGGTAGCACAGGTGGAGAAGGTGAAGGTGGCATATGGCATGCTTGCTTTTATAGGACAGAGAATAGAGAATGAAAACTGGAGTCTGATGTTGCAGCTGTACAGAACGTTGGTTAGGCCACGTTTGGAGTACTGCGTCCAATTCTGGTCACCACACAACCAGGAGAACATGGAGGCTTTGGGGAGAGTGCAGAGCTGATTTACCGGGATATTACCTGGTATGAAGGGTCTTAGCGATGAGGAGAGAGATTGGACAAACTGGGGTTGTTCTCCCTGGAAAGATGGACGATGAGGTTTGATCTAATAGAGGTGTATAAAATTATGAAGGGTATAGGTAGTGTGAACAGTGAGAAGCTTTTTCCCAGGTTGGAAGTGATGATCACGAGGGGTCACACGTTCAAGGTGAGAGAGCGAGGTGTAACTCAGATATCAGAGGGATGTATTTTACACAGAGGGTGATGGGGGCCTGGAATGCATTGCCGAGCAGGGTGGTGGAGGCGAACACACTGAACATTACAGCGCAGAACAGGTCCTTCGGCCTTTGATGGGATAATTTAAGACTTAATTGGAAAAGCCACATGAACAGACTGGGAACAGAGGGATAGAAACAAATAATCTAGTTGGGTGCATGATCAGTGCAGGCTCGGAGGGGCCGAAGGGCCTGATCCTGTGTTGTACTGTTGTGTGTTCTTTGAATTAAGGGTTTACGGTGAGCGGGCGGGTTAGTGGAGCTGAGTCCATGAAAAGATCAGCCATGATCTTATTGAATGATGGGGCAGGATCGAGGGGCTGAATGGCCCACTCCTGCTCCTAGCTCTATGTTCTTATATTTAATACGACTGACGGTTTGATGCTGAATGCTGCACGTTCCAGAAACATCGAATGAAATCATAAACCAGGAGAAATATTTCAAAACATTTATTTACAGATATTTATTCTCATTGACATTCTGTGGAGAGAGATTGGTTTGGAAACATTCACTGGAAAATGTGCAGTAAAGAGATTAGCGTATACTGGGGCCGATGGTTCAGGATCCACAGACTGACCCCCTGTACAATTCACTGTCTGAACATTTCCTTAAATTACAACACTGATTACAATTCAACATTACATCATTGTCTGTGAACCCCTTTAGCAATCCTGAAGCTATGAAAGGTGCTAAATAAATGCAGGGATTCCTTTTTTTGTTCTCCAACAATAATGGACAGGCTACTTTAGAATGTGAGCAGTGAGACCTCCGCTGTGTGTACAGGGTCTCTGGTTATACAGTCATCTTAAACTCAGCCCTGCCGTCCCAGGGGCTGATGATGAACAAGTGGTGAATCTCGTCACTGACGATAAGAATGATTTTAACAACAACAACAACATTAACTTTAAGAAGCAATGGCGTAACTGAGAGTGAAGCATGCTGGGAGTTTGGGTCAGGATGTAATTAGAAACAGGTGGAGCCCCTCAAAGGTTGCTGTGACCTGTGACCTGGTCTGTGAACCGTGACCTGGTCTGTGAACCGTGACCCGTGACCTGGTCTGTGAACCGTGACCTGGTCTGTGAACCGTGACCTGGTCTGTGAACCGTGACCTGTGACCTGGTCTGTGAACCGTGACCTGGTCTGTGAACCGTGACCTGTGACCTGGTCTGTGAACCGTGACCTGGTCTGTGAACCATGACCTGGTCTGTGAACCGTGACCTGTGACTGGTCTGTGAACCGTGACCTGTGAACTGGTCTGTGAACCGTGACCTGTGACCTGGTCTGTGAACGTGAACCGTGACCTGGTCTGTGAACCGTGACGTGACCTGGTTGTGACTGTGAACCGTGACCTGGTCTGTGAACCGTGACCTGGTCTGTGAACCGTGACCTGTGACCTGGTCTGTGAACCGTGACCTGGTCTGTGAACCGTGACCTGTGACCTGGTCTGTGAACCGTGACCTGGTCTGTGACCTGTGACCTGGTCTCTGAATGGTGACCTGTGACTTGGTCTGTGAACCGTGACCTGTGACCTGGCCTGTGACCCAATGCTTCCAAATATGGAAATAGTTTACTTTGAGCTTGGCCCAATGGAAGCAGAGACAGGGTAAAAGTGTGTGGATCGAGTGTTATAGAATCATTTACAAATAACTCCATTGGCTGTTCAAGCAATGTGAATAGTCTCCGGTTACAGCGGTGTCCTGGGTGCCAGTGAACCTTTCGAAAAGCTGAAAGAATTTGTGGATAAAAGAGGGATTCCAGTCTTTTGTCTCCAGTAATAATTACAGTGATCAACCATTCTAAGAACATCAGAAACTCTGAGGATAGATTCAAAATCAGAAACAAAGCTGGTATTTCAGTCTGAAGCAGGTAGTAACTGTTTTCAGTTAAAGAATTAATGAGCAGTTCAGAGTCAAAGTTCAGTGAAAGAGTTAAACTGTTAATGACTGTCAGTTTGAATTCAGTAACTAATGTGTTAAATAGAGGACAGATTGTTAAGAGAAGGAAGAATCCATTCTGGATCATTATTTATCAGGTTAAACTGGAATTCTGGAAAGGATGTGAATTAACTAAACAATACCACAGTGTAATCCACACTATACCGGGAGTAGGTATCTCCCGAGGGCGAGTATAACTCTGGGGGAAAGGGACATGGACAGGCCACACACTGGTATTGTCCCCTGGCACAGGTTAACACTGTGACCATGCCACTCTTGCTGGAAGATCAGGACCCAACAGAAACCTCAGGAAGGCTGGGTGGGGTGGGAGGAGGGGGGGTTGTGGGTCAGGGGAACAGAGATATCAGCCGCTGTGGGAATGGGGAGGTGGGGGATTTGGTACCTCTCCTCTCTGACTGTCGATGATTGGGGTGAGGCATGGAGGGGGGAGGACAGCTCCCTGTTGGGTTGGGGCACTGTTCATTCCTGTTCTATCTGTAACAGACCTCCTGATCCCTGCTCTGCGGGTTACAATGTTGTGCTGCTGTCCCATCCCCTGGATAACAATCTGATACTCCGATTATTCTCCAACTGCATTGCAAGAAACAGACAGGAGACGGATCAGATTCTCCGGAGAGAATCATGACCGGTTCCTCAGCGGAAACAACACTTCCCGTTCTTTGGTAACATTTCACCCAATTCAGGAAAAGGAGGGGAACTTGTTGAGAGTTTGCCCTTTATCTGACTGAGAGAAATGGACTCGCTCACAGATACTCCCTCTGACAGGATCTGTCACTATCACTAACAAACCCTCTGACAAGGGGTCACACGGTAGGTTGTTGCATAAAGTTAAATCTGACAGGATCCAGGGTGAGGGATCGAAATGGATATAAAATTGACAGAAGCCAGAGGGTGGTTCTAGAGATTTGTTTTTCAGACTCCCCTGTACAGTGCAGTCAACAAACAGCAATTGGGGAAATCCAAATTCTGTTCAGAACTGTTCCTGTACAGTCCATGTGTGTCTCAGTGTCACTCCCTGGATGTTTACGTTACACTCTGGGTTAAGGGGGGCAGGGGAGTGGGTCCTTCCCTCCTCTCCAGTGCTTTATTTGATATTTGAATATTAGTGACTGTGAGCTATCACTGAGTGAACGGGATTGGGCAATTCCTGACAGGAATAGTTGGATTGGAACAATATGAATTTGACTGTACCCCTCCTGAGAAAACAGTTCTCTAACACTCAGTGCAGACACAACAGGCCTCTGCACAATAACAGTAACAATTTGCACTGAGATAGCACTGCTAACATCCTCAGTCAGCCTCTGAGCCGCTGCATCAGAGCAAACTCAAACTCAACATGACAGCAAGAATTAGACAGTGACATTCTGGGTACGAGGTACATTGGGAACGGGATCTATAAGGAATGTGAAGTTTATAGCCTGAATTCCCGAGCTGAAGACATGGCTGTTATATTGAAGGTGCTGAGTGAGGGAGGATTGGGTCAGTGTGATCTCTCAGACAGTCTGGAGCGCTGGAGGTTTCAGACGGGTAAATCCACAGATAGATTTGAAAAGAAAGGGAGAATTTTAAAATCAAGGTGTTGCTCAACTGGGAGTCAGCATTGGTCAGAGAGCAGGGCGGGGGGGCGCAGGGGGCGATGGGGCAGGGGGCGCGGGGCGATGGGTAATGTGGGAACTATAATAGCAGTTAGGGGGGACAGGTTTTGGATGATTTGTTATTTTTTGGAGGGAGTGTTGAAATAGTTGAGCCTTGAGATACTGAAGGTGTGAGTGAAAGTTTGAGCAGCACAGGAGCTTCAACACAGTCAAGGCAGGGAGAGGGAGATGGGCAGATATTGTAATGGAGCAGAGAGGAGGTCAGAGAGATTGATGAACTGGAGCAGTGTATCCTGAGCTGGAATATCTCAGCACCGGCTAACAGGGTGAAGGAGATCACAGTCAGCCCCGCTTCTCACACCATCAAAATGGTCACAAAATATACAAACCACAAAGTTTCACAGCAGACAGAAATTCTTCTCTCATTGTTCATCCTGAAATTAGGAATATTCTTCCTCCCATTGAGGAGGGGGTTATTCCATCTTCACACTTTATTCAAAGTCCTTAGGTCAGAATAAGTCTGTGCGACCTGATAACAGAAGGTGTACTGATCCTGGTGGGAAAATAAACAGAATAAACAACCCAGAAACCACAGCGCCAAACCCCCCCGAAACCACAGCGCCAAACCCCCCAGAAACCACAGCGCCAAACCCCCCCCCGAAACCACAGCGCCAAACCCCCCCGAACCACAGCGCCAAACCCCCCCCCGAAACCACAGCGCCAAACCCCCCCGAAACCACAGCGCCAACCCCGCCGAAACCACAGGCGCCAAACCCCGCCGAAACCACAGCGCCAAACCCGCCAAACCACAGTGCCAAACCCCCCAGACCACAGCGCCAACCCCGCCGAAACCACAGCGCCAAACCCCCCCAGAAACACAGCGCCAAACCGCTGAAACCACAGCGCCAACCCCCCCGAAACCACAGCGCCAAACCCCCCCCAGAAACCCAGCGCCAAACCCCCCCAGAAACCACAGCGCCAACCCCCCAACCACAGCACCAAACCCCCCCAGAAACCACAGTGCTGACCTTACCCCACCTGCCTCCACCCCCGCAAGAATTGAGAGTAACAGGGATGAGTGTAATTGATGGAGGGTCAGACTCAGTTTACGAGGGAGTTTTGAGGAATGCTGTGGAAGGCAATTCCATCAGAGGGAAGGTGGTTGGGTGTCCATCACTGAGGTTGGTTTGATTGTCCCAGCACAGACTGAACTGTCCAGTATTAATGGACATCACAGCTAAACTGGGTCTGTAGCAGGTGGTGAAGGAAACAACAAGAGGGATAAACATCTTTATCCTCACCCTTATCAATGTGCCAGCTGCAGATGAATCTGTCCCTGATAGTATCAGTAAGAGTGACCACTGCACAGTCCTTGTGGAGATAAAGTTCCACCTTCACATTGAGAATAATCTCCATCGTGTTGTGTGGCACTATCACCCGTGTTAAACGGGACAGACTTTGAACTGATCCAGCAACTCAACACTGGGCATCCATGAGGTGCTGTGGGCCATCAACAGCAGTGGAACTGTACTCCAGCACAATCTGTAACCTCACGGCCCAGCACATCCCCGACTCAACCATTACTATCAAACCAGGGGATCAATCCTGGTTCAATGGAGAGGGCAAGAGGGCATGTCAGGAGCAGCACCAGGCAGATCTAAACATGAGTGTCAACCTGGTGAAGCTACTAAACAGGACTACTTGTGTGAAACAGCAGAAACAGCTAAATGATCCCACAACCAATGGATCAGATCAAAGCTCTGAAGTCCTTTCACATCCAGTTGGGAACGGTAGTGGGCAATTAAACAACTCACTAGGGGAGGAAGTTCCACAAATATCCTATCCTCAATGATGAAACCTTTGTATGCTGAATATTATACTCAATGCTTCTGTTTCTAGCTGAGAATAGTTGGGTTTAGCACTGGTCAGCTTGCGTAAAGCAGAAGCTTTTGGTTGTTCTCTTCCTGAAGGTTTAAAATGTGAAACTCCTGCCCCTAATCCATAAGGTAAAGCATCGCAAAGAAGCAGAACTGGTCACTTTGGATTCAAATGAACCAATACTTCACTCATCTGAAAAGCATCTTTGACATTCTTGTGTTCTTTCTCACATTCTATTGTCCAATCCCAAGATTATTTCACACACAGTAAATTATGTAATGGCTTCATTAATATAGCAAAGTTCGCAATGAATTTGCTAGAATAATTTATTAATCTTTGAAAGGATTTATATTATTCATCAGACACGATGCTTCTAAAGTAACATCCATCTTTTTAGATGCCTAATATCAGCCTTTACTCTCAATAATGTGACCCAAACACTGGAGTGGTGTCTGTTTGGAAACAGCACACTTTTCTTTCTCGATACACAGACCATGTGCTTGTTGTTTGTAATTTATTCTGCTGCTCCTATTCACAGGGACCCATTACAATATCATCCAGAGAACATTAAAGTTATTACAGCCCTATTGTACAATCAGGTCATTCTGATTGACCTATTGCAATATGAATTCCATGATTAAGGAGTCAATGGATGGGTCAATCAGGGAGATTTTTCTTTATATTTAACCAGGACTGTCAGATCCTCTGGCGCTCCTGAGGATAGACTGCTGACTGCGAGCACTCAGTCTCCTGCTGTTGGAATTGTAAAGAGCTTTCAGTAAAGGGACGCTTGCCTCTGGAGGTTTAGTACAAGGGCGACTGCTTAAAATCTGATCCATCATTATTTGGATGGATGTGAATGTTATTCCAAGAGGCAATCTTTTATAATAAAAGACCTTTATGAGTAACGATGGTTAGCAGTGGTTGAGAATGGCTACATTCATCTGAAATGCTTGTGAAAAATTAATTTTGCTTAATTTCTGTAACTCAGCAAACAAATCCTCAATTAAAGGAAGTGCATACTGATCAGAATGGAAGTGTGGATTTAAAGCTATTTTAAAATCACCACAAATACAAACAGAACCATCTGGCTTCACGACAGGTACGATGGGAGTAGCCCAGCCACAGCTTCAGAATAATGGGCAAAATGAGTAACAGTGTATGGGGAAAATATTTTTTCACCCAGAGGGTGATTGGAGTCTGGAATGAGCTTCCTGAGAGGGTGGCGGAGGCAGGTTCGATTGAGGTATTCAAAGGGAAATTGGACTGTTATCTGAAAGAGAGAATGTGCAAGATTACAGGAATAATGGAGGAGAATGGGATTGGACAGAATGTTCTCTCAGAGAGCTGTGTTTGTGACCTGGAACCAGTGAATCATTGGGATCAAGTGATCGACTCACTGCTGTGTTGGTGATTGGGAATAAGGAATCCACTGGGATCAGTGGTGCGGTGATCTGGGATCAGTGGCGCGGTGATCCACTTACCAGAGTGCTGAGGGTTTGGGGCCGGCTGCTCCGAATGGTTTTTGCTGCTTGGAACACATCGACCGATCCCTCCGATTGGATTTGGTGACAGATGAAACTGGCAGCACAGAGGAGTCCGCAGCGACTGGCTCCATCCCTACAGGGAATCCACCAATCAGACAGCATGTTCACTCGATCCTGCTGCTATCCTTGCTGCGTTCTCCCATCCCTAACTCCCCTCTCAAAGTGACCCCAATCTCCTCCTTCCCCAATCTGCCCCTTCCCCATGCCCCTGTCCCAATCTCCCCCTCCCTAAAATTTCCTCCCCTCAATATCCCCCTCTCCCAATCTCCCCTATGCCCCTTTCCCAATATTTCCCTTCCCATTTCTGGCAGAGACTTCCATAGGTTCACTACCCCCTCAGTGAAGAATCTGTCCTTATCCCAGTCCTAAAAGATCTACACTGTATCCTGAGACTATGTTCCCTGGGTTTAGGCTCCTCATATGGAGATGCTGGTGTTGGACTGCGGTAAACACAGTAAGAAGTCTCATAACACCAGGTTAAAGTCTAACAGGTTTAGTTGGTAGCAAACTCGACTAACTTTCAGGACTTTGCCCCTTCATCAGGTGAATACCACTCAACACCGCATGAACACAGTGAGGGTGAGGGATGGGGGGGGGGGGGGGGGGAGTGTCAATGTTAGGCAGTGGGAGGACGGGGGGGGGGAGTGTCAGTGTGAGCGCAGTAGGGGGGGGGGGGAGTGTCAGTGTGAGCGACAGTGGGGGGGGGGGGGCGGTGAGTGTCAGTGTGAGCGCAGTGGGGACGGGGGTGGAGTGTAGCGCAGTGGGGGGACAGTGGGGACGGGGTGGGAGTGTCAGTGTGAGCGCAGTGGGGGGTGGGGGGGGGGAGTGTCCAGTTTGAGCGCAGTGGGGGGACGGGGGGGGGGGGAGTGTCAGTGTGAGCGCAAGTGGGGGTAGTGGGGGGGGGGGGGGGGGGAGTGTCAGTTGAGCGCAGTGGGGGGACGGGGGGGGGAGTGTCAGTGTGAGCGCAGTGGGGGGGGGGGGGGGGAGTGTCAGTGTGAGCGCAGTGTCAGTGTGTGGGGGGGGGGGGGGAGTGTCAGTCAGTGGGGGGGGGGGGGGGAGTGAGCGCAGTGGGGGGACGGGGGGGGGGAGTGTCAGTGTGAGCGCAGTGGGGGGATGGGGGGGGAGTGAGGGGAGAGTGTCGTGTGAGCGCAGTGGGGGGGGGGGGAGTGTCTGTCGAGCGCAGTGGGGGGACAGGGGCTTGGGAGTGTCAGGTGGGGAGTTCGTGTGAGCGCAAGTGGGGGGGGGGGGAGTGTCAGTGTGAGCGCAGTGGGGGGGGGGGGCAGTGTCAGTGTTGAGCGCAGTGGGGGGGGAGTGTCAGTGTGAGCGCAGCAGTGGGGGGACGGGGGGGGGGAGTGTCAATGTGACGCGCAGTGGGGGGTGGTGGGGAGTGTCAGCGCCAGCGTGTGAGCGCATTGGGGGGACTGTGGGTGGGGGAGTGTGAGTGTGAGCTCAGAGTGTGAGAGTGTCAGCTGTGAGGGGGGGGGGGTGTCAGTGTGAGCAGTGTGTGGGAGAGTCAGTGTGAGCGCATGGGGGGGGGGGGGGGGAGTGTCAGTGTGAGCGCAGTGGGGGGACGGGGGGAGTGTCAGTGTGAGCAGCCCAGTGGGGGTGGGGGGGGGAGTCAGTGTGAGCGCAGTGGGGGACGGGGGGGAGTGTCAGTGTGAGCGCAGTGGGGGGACGGGGGGGGGGAGTGTCAGTGTGTGTGAGCGGGGGACGGTGGACCCAGTGGTTCGGAGAGGTGGGGGGAGGAGTGTCAGTGTGAGCGCAGTGGGGGGACGAGGGGGGGAGTGTCAGTGTGAGCGCAGTGGGGGGAGTGGGGGGGGGGAGTAGTCAGTCAGTGTGCGAGAGCAGTGGGGGGACGGGGGGGGGGGGAGTGTCAATGTGAGCGCAGTGGGGGGGGGGTGGGGGAGTGTCAGCGCCAGCGTGAGCGCAGTGGGGGGGAGGGGCGCCGCTGTGAGCGCAGAGGGGCAAAGTGAGGGTGGGGTGTAGGACGTTCACACTGGAAACAGGCCCTTTGGCCCAACTTGTCCATGCTGCCCTCAGCTAATCCCAATGCCCACACTTGCCCCATATCCCTCTATATCCATCGTACCCACATAACTGTCTAAATACTTTTTAAAAGACAAAATTGTACCTGCCTCTACTACTGCCTCTGGCAGCTCATTCCAGACACGCCCCACTCTCTGGGTGAAAAAATTGCCCCTCTGGACACTTTCGTATCTCTCCCCTCTCACCCTAAAGCTGTACCCTCTAGTTTCAGACTCCCCTACCTTTGGGAAAAGATATTGACTATCTCACTGATCTGTGCCCCCTCATTATTTTATAGATCTCTATAAGATCACCCCTCAGCCTCCTACAGTCCAGAGGAAAAAGTCCCAGTCTATCCAGCCTCTCCTTATAACTCAATCCATCAAGTCCCAGTATCATCCGAGTAAATCTTTTCTGCACTAGTTCTAGTTTAATAATATCCTTTCTATAATAGGGTGACCAGAATTGTACACAGTATTCCAAGTGTGGCCTTACCAATGTCTTATACAACTTCAACAAGACGTCCCAACCCCTGTATTCAATGTTCTGACCAACGAAACCAAGCAGCTGAATGCCTTCTTCACCACTCTGTCCACCTGTGACTCCACTTTCTAGGAAGTATGAACCTGTACCCCGAGATCTCTTTGAATCCCCAACATCCTACCATTAACTGAGTAAGTCCTGCCCTGGTTCAATCGACCAAAATGCATCACCTTGCATTTGTCTAAGTCTGTCATTCATCAGCCCACTGGCCCAATTGATCAAGATCCCGTTGCAATTAGAGATAACTTGCTTCACTGTCCACTATGCCACCAATCTTGGCGTCATCTACAAACTTACTAACCATGCCTCCTATATTCTCATCCAAATCATTAATATAAATAACAAATAACAGTGGGCCCAGCGCTGATCCCTGAGGCACACCACTGGTCACTGGCCTCCAGTTTGAAAAACAACCTCCTATAACCACCCTCTGGCTTCTGTCAAGAAGCTAATTTTGTATCCATTTAGATACCTCACCCTGGATCCTGTGAGATTTAACATTATGTAACAACCTACCATGCGGTACCTTGTCAAAGGCCTTGCTAAAGGCCATGTAGACAACATCAACTGCACTGCCCTCATCTACCTTCTTGGTTACCCCTTCAAAAAACTTGTGAGACATGATTTTCCACTCACAAAGCCATGTTGATTGTACCTAATCAGTCCTTGTATTTCTAAATGCCTGTAGATCCTGCGTGAGAGCGGGGAGGCGCCTGAGAGGGGGGGTGGGTGTGCGAGTGTGAGTGCGAGCGGGGTGGGTGCGCGAGCGGGGTGGGTGCGCGAGCGAGGGTGAGCAGGGGTGTGTGAGTGTGTGAATGGGGTGAGCGTGAGCGGGGGGGGGGGTGTGGGGGAGCGGGGGGGGTGTGAGCGTGAGCGGGGGGGTGATGAGCGTGAGCCGGGGGGGGGGTGTGAGCGTGAGCGGGGGGTGGGTGTGAGCGTGAGCGGAGGGGGGGGGTGTGAGCGTGAGCGGGGGGGGTGGGGGGGGGGGGGGGGGGGGGGGTGTGAGCGTGAGCGGGGGTGGGGTGAGTGTGAGCGGGGGTTATTCTCTCACCAGCATGTGACGAGAACGGGTTTATTTCCTCTCTCTCGCTGCCACAATTCCAGTTTTTGCAGGATGTTGATGATGGAATTGGGTGATTCAGGAACGGGTTGTCCCATTGGCCAGTTGTCCATCTGCAGCAGCTGGATTTGCCGGACAGTGTTCTGGAATTGAATATTTCACCAGAAAAGATTCAGTGAAGGGGAACCTGGAGGTCACCGTACCCTCAATACTGTCACCACTCAGTGTGTATAACTACCCCACACATCAGAGAACACTCCACAAACTCCATTCATCCAGCCTTAACAAGAGACATTCCCAATCCACTGGGATTGGGAACGACGCAGATTCCCAATGCAGCGGGATTGGGAACGACGCAGATTCCCAATGCAGCGGGATTGGGAACGACGCAGATTCCCAATGCAGCGGGATTGGGAACGACGCAGATTCCCAATGCAGCGGGATTGGGAACGACGCAGATTCCCAATGCAGCGGGATTGGGAACGACGCAGATTCCTGGAGCTGTGCCAGGCTGGGTTCCCACCCAGTGAAAATATTCCCTCTGTGTCCCTTTGCAATTCTCTCTGCTCTAATGAGATTGTCTCTCATTCTGCACTCCACAGAATATGGAGACAGGCTCTTGGTTCACCATCACCCTCCACCCACCCTCACCACCGCATCCACCTCCCCCACCCCCCCCAATCCACCCAGCCTCATCATGGGGACCCCACCTCCGAATCCACCGAACCTCATCGTCTCATTAGAGAGAATGAGGAGATAATCGACAGGAGTTATCAACAGGTGGTCACACCAGGGCAGTGGGAAGAAGGAACGTGGGTAACTATTAGGAAGGGGAAAACTTGGGTGATGGAGAGCACACCGATGAATGTCCCCCTTCACAATGAGTACTCCTGCCTGAGTACTACTTGGGGGGACACCTCATCCGAGGGAGGCAGCAGTGGCCCGCTCTCTAAACCTGAGCCAGTAAGCAAAAAATCTAAGGAAGAGAGAGGCAAAGCGATACTAATAGGGGACTCCACTGTGAGGGGTTCAGACAGGCGTTTTTGTGGACGCAGGAGAGAGTCACGGATGGTGGTTTGTCTTCCTGGAGCTGGGATCTGGGATGTTTCTGGATGCCTCCCAGACATCCTGAAAGGGGAGGGTGAGGAGCCTGAAGTTGTAGTGCATATCGGTACTGCAGACTTAGGCAGGAAGAGGGAGGCAGTCATCAAAAGGGATTATAGAGAACTGGGTAGGAAGCTGAGGAGGAGAAAAACAAAGGTAGTAATTTCAGGATTGCTGCCTGTGCCTCGGGAGAATGAGAGCAGGAATCAAATGAGGTGGAGGATGAATGTATGGCTGAGGGACTGGAGCAGGGGGCAGGGATTCAGGTTCATAGATCATTGGGACCTCTTTAGGGGCAGGTGTGACTTGTACAGTAAGGACGGGTGGCACTTGAACTCTAGGGGGACTAATATCTTGGCAGGTAGACTAGCTTGGGCTACTGGGGAGTCTTTAAACTAGAAAAGCTGGGGGGTGGGAATATCGATGGGACGGTGAATAAGGAGGTTAGTTCTCAGGTAGGGAAGGACTATAGGCACTCAGAGGGGGGTTAGGCAGGTGGTGGAGAAGGGAAATATCCTGACTGAGGGGCTGAGGTGTGTCTATTTTAATGCCAGGAGTGTAGTAAATAAGGTAGATGAGCTTAGGGCGTGGATTGCTGCTTGGGAGTGTGATGTGGTGGCCATTCAGAGACTTGGTTGTCTCAGGGACAGGACTGGGTACTTCAGGTGCCAGGATTCAGGTGCTTCAGGAGGGACAGGGTTGGGGGCAAAAGAGGAGGTGGTGTGGCACTGTTGATCAGGGACAGTGTCATGGCTGCAGAGAAGGTGGAAGACGGAGAGGGAATGTTTACGGAGTCCCTGTGGGTGGAAGTTAGGAACAGCAAAGGGTCAATAACTTTGCTGGGTGTATTCTATAGGCTGCCCAATAGTGACAGGGAAGTTGAGGTGCAGATAGGGAAACAGATCCCAGAAAGACGTAGAAATAACAGGGTTGTCGTGATGGGAGATTTCAATTTCCCAAACATCGACTGGAATATCCCAAGGGTAAGGGGTTTGGATGGTGAGGAGTTTGTTAGGCATGTTCAGGAAGGTTTCCTGACACAGTACGTGGAAAAGCCTACGAGAGGAGAGGCTGTACTTGACCTGGTGCTAGCTAATGAGCCAGGGCAGGTGTCGGATCTCACGGTAGGTGAGCATCTTGGGAATGGGGATCATAATTCTATCTCTTTTTCACGATAGCGATGGAAAGAGATAGGATCAGGCAGGCTAGGAAGGTGTATGTCTGGAGTAAGGGGAAATATGAAAACATGAGGCAGGTAATGAGACGAATTGGTTTTGTCAAGGGCAGGTCGTGCCTTACGAGCCTAGTTAAGTTCTTCGAAAATGTGACTGAACACCTTGACGAAGGAAGGCCGGTGGACGTAGTGTACATGGACTTTAGTAAGGCGTTTGATAAGGTCCCACATGCAAGGCTTCTGGAGAAGGTGAGAGGGCATGGGATCCAAGGGGCTTTGGCCTCATGGATCCAGAACTGACTTGCCGGCAGAAGGCAGAGAGTGGTTGTGGATGGGTCTTGTTCTGCATGGAGGTCGGTAACCAGTGGAGTGCCCCAGGGATCTGTTCTGGGACCCCTGCTGTTTGTCATTTTCATAAATGACCTGGATGAGGTAGTGGAGGGATGGGTAGTAAGTTTGCCGACGATACAAAGGTCGGTGGTGTTGTGGATGGTCTGGAGGGATGCCAAAAGTTGCAGCGGGACATAGACAGGATGCAAGACTGGGCGGAGAAGTGGCAGATGGACTTCAACACAGATAAATGTGTAGTGGTCCATTTTGGCAGGAATAATGGGATGAAGGAGTACAATATAAGGGGTAGGAGTGTTAGCTGTGTTGTAGAGCAGAAGGATCTCGGGGTCCGGGTCCATAGGACTCTTAAATTGGCCTCGCAGGTGGAGGAAGTGGTCAAGAAGGCGTACGGTGTACTGGCCTTCATTAATCGAGGAATAGAGTTTAGGAGTCAGGAGGTAATGATGCAGCTCTATAAGACTCTTGTCAGAGCCCAGTTGGAGTATTGTGCGCAGTTCTGGTCGCCTCATTATAGGAAGGATGTAGAGGCTATTGAGAGAGTTCAGAGGAGATTTACAAGGATGCTGCCTGGATTGGGAGGCAGGCCTTATGAAGATAGGTTGAGGGAGCTGGGACTCTTCTCACTGGAGAGACGTAGGTTGAGAGGCGACCTGATAGAGGTTTATAAAATGTTGAGAGGAATAGATAGGGTGGACTCTCAGAGACTATTTCCCCGAGCGGAAATGGTCACTACGAGAGGACACAGATTTAAGGTGCAGGGAAGCAAATACAAAGGAGATGTCAGGGGTAGGTTTTTCACTCAGAGGGTGGTGAGTGAATGGAACCGACTGCCGTCGGAGGTTGTTGAGGCAAACTCACTGGGGTCTTTAAAAGACTTCTGGATGAGTATATGGAAAAGAATAGGATAGGGGGTTATAGATAGGTCTGTGGATTGGTAGGTGTGATCGGCGCAACTCGTGGGCCGAAGGGCCTGTTTGTGCTGTATTGTTCTATGTTCTTTGTCTATGTTCTATCACGGGGAATACCCTCCCCCAACCTCCTCTCTCCCCGAATCCACTCAGCCTCATCACGGGAACCCCCCCCCCCACCCCTGAATCCACCCAGTCTGCTGTCACAGGGGAACCCCCACCAGTTTTCTATCTTACACACACTCTGATCTTTCATACCCAGAGGTTGACCTGCCTGTGAGCTTTACGCTGAGCAGCAGTGAGGCAGTAACTTACCTGTTTGTGTTTTTGGATAGTTATACTTCGCATCGTGATTCCGGATTCTAATTTCTCGGAGATTAGCTTCACCTGGAATGGGCCATAGTGGCTGGAATCATTCTGAGGCCAGAATGCTGGGTACGTCTGGAATTACAGGATAAGAGAATAGTTACAGCATAAAGTGAGACCAGTCAGCCCACTGTGTCTGTACTATATTCACCCATTACTATTTCACACCGTCTCCCTCTAATCCGGCACATTTTCACTTATAGAGTCAGAATCATAGAGGTTTATAGTATGGAAACAGGCCCTTCGGCCCAACTTGTCCATGCCACTCTTATTTTTAAATCCCTAAGCTAATCCCAATTGCCCGTGTTTGCCCCATATCCCTCCATATCCATTGTACCCATGTAACTGTCTAAATGCTTTTTAAAAGACAAAATTGTACCAGCCTCTACTACTGCCTCTGGTAGCTTGTTCCAGACACTTACCACCCTCTGGGTGAAAAAATTGCCCCTCTGGACACTTTTGTATCTCTCCCCTCACACCTTAAACCTGTACCCTCTAGTTTTAGACTCCCCTACCTTTGGGAAAAGATATTGACTATCTCACTGATCTGTGCCCCCTCATTATTTTATAGATCTCTATAAGATCACCCCTCAGCCTCCTACACTCCAGAGAAAAAAGTCCCAGTCTATCCAGCCTCTCCTTATAACTCAATTCATCAAGTCCCGGTAGCATCCGAGTAAATCTTTTCCTGCACTCTTTCTAGTTTAATAATATCCTTTCTATAATAGACTGACCAGAATTGTACACAGTATTCCAAGTGTGGCCTTCCCAATGTCTTGTACAACTTCAACAAGACGTCCCAACCCCTGTATTCAATGTTCTGATGATGAAACCAAGCAGCTGAATGCCTTCTTCACCACTCTGTCCACCTGTGAGTCCACTTTCAAGGAGCTATGAACCTGTAACCCCGAGATCTCTTTGTTCTGTAACTGTCCCCAACGCCCTACAATGAACTGACAGTGCATTTTAGAACTGCTCTCTCCATCTGTCCTGCCACCTTCAATGATCTGTGAGCAGATATTCTCAGAGGAAGCTGGAGCAGTGGGAGCTGGGTGTTATACCTGTTATGTCTCCATATTCTCCTGCCTGGATGAACCACTTCATTGTGTGAAATTCCTTGCTATTATCTGTGAGAGTAGATAGAAATATGGCCTGTCTGTTTAAAGTGGACATCAGAGCCTCAGGTTAAGGGAGAAAGTTGCATTAGTTTTATGAAGTCTGAATAAAAACTGCAGAGAAAGCAGATGTGATATCATGATTTTTATTTGATGTGGGAATTGCTGCCCATCCCTGAGGGCATTTCTGAGTAACCCCCACTGCTGTGATTCCAGAGTCATGTGTAGGCCAGACTGGGTAAGGACGGCAGATTTCCTTCCTTAAAGGACATCAGTGACCCAGATGGGATTTTTCCACAATCAACAATGGGTTCATGGTCATCAGTAGGGTGGCAGCGCGGGCTCGTTGGGCCGAAGGGCCTGTTTCCCGTGCTGTGTTGTTCTTTGTTCTTTGTTTGTTCAGTAGATTCTTAATTCCAGATTATTTTTATTAAATTCAATTTCCACTATCACCATGGCAGGATTTGAACCCAGTTCTCTGGATTACCAGTGCAGCGGAAATCCTATGGGCTCCGCAGAGTGATTGTTGACACGTGGGAAAGGTCAATATGCAAGAGCAAATTATCCCCCGAGTGGAAACTTCCTACACAACTTCCACCAAAACCCACGGAGGCAATCAACGGTACAAGGCAAGAGATTTGGGAAGGGGGGGGGGTGAGGTGTCCTTGAAAATCATTTCCCTTCCCCCATTTTCCAGTGCCTCTCCCCTCACTGTCCAGTCCCTCACTCCCTCTCCCCTCACCACCCCACACCTAGTGGGAGAGGTTCCCAAGGCTGGAACAAACTCTGTAACCACGATGTTCTTTCTCTGGAATCGATCTGCTTAATCTCCCTCTCAATTCCCCCTCCACATCCTTCCCAAAGTACCCAGGACTGGATTCTACTGTCTGGTTGAGGTCTAATCTGGGATTCTATTCTCAGCATAATGTCTCAGTTCTGATAAACAGAGGCAGAGACTATCAAACCCAAAATCCCAAATACTTTTCTATTCAATCCCAAAGATCACAGATATTTCCAGGTCACCCGGTTCCTGCACATTTACAGAATCACGTCATCAACTCCACATTGTCCCTCACCTCTCCCCCGATCCCGTCCCTCACCCCTCCCCCGATCCCGTGTGCGTGTGCGTGAGAGTGTGTCCTCAGGAGTGACCCGTGCCTCCAGCAGTGAGCTATGTGCCTCTCTCTCTCTCTCTCTCTTTCTGAGTGACCCCTGTCCTAGGGACTGACCCTCAGTACCCCGGCATGAGCAGTGCCCAGGGCAGGGGAGTAGGGGGGCTGATGGTAAAATCCTGATCCTTACCTGGTCAAGATCCTGGAGCCGGTTCATGGTTACCACGGATACACAGCTCAGATCATAGGTCAATGCCCAGAAATCCACCAGTGTCACAGCGAGTGGTAACTGCGTCATTATAAACCCATCCTTCCTCAGGTAGGACTGGAGGGGGCGGGGGGGGGGGGGGGGGGGGGGGGGGAAATAAAGATATAGGTGTAAAAACACAGAGTAAAACACACTTCTCACACATCATAATACACTGGGGCGTCCATCACCCCCCCCACCCCTCGCACTGTAACACCCCCCCCCTCGCACTGTAACACCCCCCTCGCACTCTACACCATCCCCCCCGCACTCTAACACCAACCCCCCTTGCACTCTAACACCACCCCCCGCACTCTAAACACCACCCCCCTCGCACTCTAACACCACCCCCCTCGCACTCTAACACCACCCCCCTCGCACTCTAACACCACCCCCCTCGCACTCTAACACCACCCCCTTGCACTCTAACACCACCCCCCTCGCACTCTAACCACCACCCTTTGCACTCTAACACCACCCCCCTTGCACTCTAACCCACCCCCCTTGCACCCCCTCCCGCACTGCGACCCCACTCGCCTCCCTGATGATCAGGGGATTGGATAGGGTGGATAGTGAGAGCCTTTTTCCTCGGAGGGATGACAACACGAGGGGACATAACTTTAAATTAAGAGGTGGTAGTTATAGGACAGATGTCAGAGGCAGGTTCTTTACACAGGGGGTGTGGAGCGTGGAATGCCCTGCCTGCAGCAGTTGTGGACTCGCCTACTTTGGGGGCATTCAAATGTTCGGTGGATAGGCATATGGATGATATGGAATAGTTTAGGTTAGAGGGTCCACTGGCCGGCGCAACATCGAGGGCCGAAGGGCCTGTACTGCGCTGTAATGTTCTATGTTCTATGTAACACCCCGCCTTGCACTGTAACACCCTCCGCCCCCGCACTGTGACTCCACTCACCCTCACACTGGGGCATCCACCCCAGCACCATGCCACTAGCCCCTCCCTGCACTGTGACCCCTACGCCCACTCGCCTCCCCGCACTGCGACACCCACTCGCCTCCCCGCACTGCGACACCCACTCGCCTCCCCGCACTGCGACACCCACTCGCCTCCCCGCACTGCGACACCCACTCGCCTCCCCGCACTGCGACACCCACTCGCCTCCCCGCACTGCGACACGTGCCCCCTCTCCCTCTCACCTCCCCTGTCACACTGGTGCCCCCCTGCCCCCCCATCCAGCAGAGACGACAGAGAGATGTGAATGAGAAACATTCTGGGAGAGGTCAATGGCATCATATCTACTGGATACAGACCTGGCTCAGTCACAGAAGACAGAGGAAGGGTGCATTTCTGATTGGAGAGCTGTAACAAGTGGTGTCCCTCAGGGATCAGTGCTGGGACCCTTGCTGTTAGTAATATATATAAATGATTTGGAGAAAAATGTAACTGGATTGATTAGTAAGTTTGCGAATGACACAAAGGTTGGTGGATTTGCGGATAGTGATGAGCACCAGAGGATACAGTAGGATATAGATCAGTTGGAGACTTGGGCGGAGAGATGGTAGATGGAGTTTAATCCGGACAAATGTGAGGTAATGTATTGTGGAAGGTCTAATATAGATAGGACATGTACAGGAAATGGCAGAACTCTTAATAGTATTGATAGACAGAGGGATCTGAGTGTACAGATACACAGGTCACTGAAAGTGGCAATGCAGGTGGAGAAGGTAATGAAGAAGGCATACGGCATGCTGACCTTCATCGGCTGGGGCACTGAGTTTAAAAATTGGTAAGTCATGTTGCAGCTTTATAAAAACTTAACGAGGCCTCACTTGGAATATAGTGTTCAATTCTGGTCACCGCACTACCAGAAGGATGTGGAGGCTTTGGGGAGGGTACAGAAAAGATTTACCAGGATGTTGCCCTGGTATGGAGGGCATTAGCTATGAGGAGAGGTTGGAGAAACTTGGTTTGTTCTCACTGGAGTGATGGAGGTTGAGGGGAGACCTGATAGAAATCTACAAGATTATGAGGGACATGGACAGAATGGATAATCAGAAGCTTTTCCCAGGGTGGAAAAGTCAATTACTGGGGGGCGGGGGGGTGCAGCACAGGTTTAAGGTGTGAGGGGTAAGGTTTAAAGGAGATGTACTAGGCAGATTTTTTACACAGACGGTGGTGGGTGTCTGGAACTCGTTGCTGGGGGAGGGAGTAGAAGCGGATATGGTAATGACTTTTAAGGGTTGTCTTGACAAATCCATGAATAGGATGGGAATAGAGGGATCTGGTCCCGGGAAGGGTAGGGGGTTTTAGTTCACTCGGAGCAGTATGGTCAGTGCAGGCTTGGAGGGGCTGAAGGGCCTGTTCCTGTACTCTAAATTTCTTTGTTGTTTGAAAAGTGGGAAGCGGAAATCTTGTGTTAAGAAGCGGTTAAACTCAAAACTCTCCATTACTGTTTCCCTCCCTCCCCCCTCCTCTGATCAAGGCAAAGACTTCAGGTCACAAAAAGGATACGAGTCCTGGTGGGTATTTATAAAACGTTGAGAGGAATAGATAGGATGGACTCTCAGAGACTATTTCCCCAAGCTGAAATGGTCACTACAAGAGGACACAGATTTAAGGTGCAGGGAAGCAAATACAGAGGGGATGTTAGGGGTAAGTTTTTCACTCAGAAGGTGGTGAGTGAATGGAATCGGCTGCCGTCGGTGATAGAACATAGAACATTACAGCGCTGAACAGGCCCTTCGGCCTTCGATGTTGCGCCGACCAATTAGGAACAAGCAGTGACTCTCTAACCTAAACCATTCCCTTTTCATCCATAAACTTATCTACTAACCTCTTAAACGCCACCAAACTTGGCGCATCTACAACTGCAGCAGGAAGGGCATTCCATACCCTTACCACCCTCTGGGTAAAGAACCTACCTCTGATATCCGTCCTATAACTATCACCCCTTAATTTAAAGCTGTGTCCCCTCGTGATAGCTTTCTCCATCCTAGGAAAAAGGCTATCACTGTCCACCCTATCTAAACCTCTAATCATCTTATATGTTTCGATAAGGTTCCCTCTTAGCCGCCTCCTTTCTAACGAAAACAACCTCAAATCCCTCAGCCTCTCTCATAAGACCTGCCCTCCATACCAGGCAACATCCTGGTAAACCTCCTCTGTACCCTCTCCAAAGCCTCCACATCTTTCTTATAATGCGGGGACCAGAACTGCACACAATACTCCAAGTGCGGCCGCACTAGAGTTTGTACAGTTGCAACATGACGTTGCGGCTCCGAAATTCAATCCCCCTACCAATAAAAGCTAAGACTCCATATGCCTTCTTAACAACCTTCTCGACTTGACTGCCTACTTTCAGGGATCTATTAACATATACACCAAGATCCCTCTGTTCACCAACACTATTGAGAGTCCTACCATTAGCCCTATACTCTACACGTTTGTTATTTGTTATTTAAGAAGGGTTGTAGAGATGAACCGGGGAAGAATGGACAAGTGAGTCTCATGTCAGTGATAGGGAAACTATTGGAGAAAATTCTGAAGAAGAGCTTCTATCTCCAGTGGGACAGGCGAAGCTTGATCAGGGATAATCAACATGGTTTCATCACGGGGAGGGGATGACCAGGTGTGTAGCTGAGTGGGGGGGTGGGGGGAAACCGGGCATGGGGAAGGGAACCCACCGTGAAGGGGGGAGAGGTGGTCCACTGTGACAGGGGGTGGACCCGCTGTGGGGGGAGAGTGGGGGTCCCACCATGAGGGGTGGGGAGGATATCCGCTGTGAGGGGTTGGGGGGGACCCACCATGAGAGGGGAGGAGCCCGCCGTGAGGGGGTGGTGGAGACTCACCGTGGTGGGGGGGTACTTTCTCGAGCAGCAGAGAGTTAAAGCCTCCCAGCTGTCTGGGTGTGGAATGGGGGGGGCGTGGGGGGCAGTGAGTGTGGAAATGATTAAATGGAGAATAGCAATGTCAGAGTAATTACAGGACAGGAGGGCGAGGATATCAGGCAGTAAATAAATTCAGCACCAAACAGAGGTTTTTAATCTTACGTCAGCAAAGACAGCATTGATATATCCACAGGAACCGTCAATAGTCCTCACCGAGATCAAGCTGGGCCTTACGTGTTCCGCTGACAGGAGGAAAGACACACACTCAGTACACTCACTGCAGGAGGAGGCCAACAGTCCCCCCTTCACAAGGCAACTTCAGACAAGAAATTTCCCAGATCAGAGCACCACCGCGCCCCCCCCAACCCACCCACCCTGTCACCCTCAGGGAGGCTGGACAGACCACCCCCCCCGCCCCAATCCCCTCAGGGAGACAGGACAGAGCCCCCTCCCCACCCCTCAGAAACACAGGATGAATCCCCTCCCTCCTTCCAAGGGGAACAGTCTGGGGACGGGGGCGGGGGGGGGGGGGGGGGGGGGGGGGGGGGGGGGGGGGAAACGGCTGGTCCATCGGCCGAGTCCTGTCTTTAAATCCTGGATCCTCCTGGCCTCACTTTCACATCACCTTATTCCTCAGCATAAGAACATTAAACCATCAGCAGGACTTCCTTCTGCTCTGGAATCTTCTTTTAATAGTTCTCAATCTCTTCCTGTAATCAGTATTGGACCTGGTCTTCCCAGCCCATGATCCTGACACCTTTGCCTGTATTCTGTACATTTGATTCACTTGACAAAGGGGCAAACCTGGAAAGCTTCTGAGTTTATATCAAATAAATTAGTTGGACATAAACCTGGTGTGGTCAGACTTTTTATTCTGTACATTTGAGCAGTGTTTCTACTTGCCAGTGACCTTCTCTGCTTTACTAATATCACTTACATTCTTCCACTGACTGGGCCCCTCTGGCAGTTGTCCTTTTGGAAATGTGCCTGTTCTAGTTCAGATGTATTGTGTTCCTGTACAGATAGTCTGTCAAGTCAGCTAATTGGTCCTCATAATTCTGTAACATGTGATTATCAGATGACCCTGGTCCCTCACTATGTTTCTAACAATCTGCTTACCATCTCTGCCTGGAACTCCTCCTTTCCATTATTGCCTCTCTTATAGAATACTATATCCCCTCACTGGAAAGCAGTGTTTGATGTCTGTACATAAAGCGCTGTGAATTCTTTCAAAGAGTTCTGCTCCTCTACTTATATGCAATGTATTTAAATGCTCAGCAAAGGCAGAGTGAATTGTAGTCCCTTCCCAAGCTGGAGGCTGGGTTTCTATCAGGTACTAATTGATACAGACTACAGCCCCCAGTCATCTGTAATGAGTTCTTTGTACATACTGTCCATTCTAGAGCTGCATTTAACTGGTCTATCTGCCAAAATTTACCCCAGCATGTCAGCTATCACTGCATGATTTCTCTCACACACCCCATTACTACAGTGTATTCATGATTACGATATTCATGTTTTCACACATATTCTAAACTCATCGTTATCAAATTCACCTATTGTCTGTCAGGAACTTTGCCAGTAGCCTCAATCCCGATCCATTTTTCCGGATCTGATCCAAGATTACTCTCCTTTCTATGGACAACGATTGATTGACTAAATCTGTCGCTAAATCTACAAAGTGTAAAATGAATATAATTGTTTGCTTTATCCCAGACCTTGAGGTCCATGGTCACATGGTCAAGGGTAGAGTTATTATTGGTAGTGATGGTGTCCCTTCTGTATTCCCTATCACTCAGCGATTCCAGCAGTTTAATCTAATCTTTATCTCTTACAGCTGCTCCTTTAAGAACATTTCCAGCCTCTGAGGAGATAGATGTGTAAATTTTGATCCAGCTTCAACGCAATGAGTTTTTTTAAATCAGCTGAAGTCTCATTTCCAGATGCTAATAACACTTCTTTAATCTCTTTACCCCAAAAAGATTTCTCATTATTAAAATACAATCCTATCTCCACTGTGCAAATTGTCATTTCCCTCCCATTTTTCCAAAAACCGTTGCCTAATCATTTTCTATATCCAGCTTCACATGTACTTTCTTCATCAATCTACTCAGAAGCAAAAGTATCTCACTCAACATAACATCCGTGTTAATGAAATGATTCACTCCGGTAATGTTGCAAGAGATCACTGCTTTTTTCAGTCACTTCAGGGTAATATCATCCCCAAACCTAAAATTTATGGAACTTTCAGATTCTTTAACCTTGTTTAGATTTTCAGCATTTAAAGAGTTTAGGTAACATTTTAACCAGTCAATTCCACTCACAGTAGATGCGCAGCTGCTGTCTAATACTGCACAGGTAAAAGAACCTTCAACCAAAACTTTCATTACAGGGTAGATATTCTTGTTAATAAGACAGTGCCTTCTTTCTGTCACTATCTCTTTCCTCTTTCGATTCTTCTGTCATGTTAGTTTTAAATATTCTATTAAATCATTTGGGAAATTGAAAGTATCATGAAATTTAAGTCACATTTAATTATTACCTGGGCATTTCTGGGGTTCATTTTCCTGTTGCCATTCTCCATATCCTTCCTCCTGCTGCTATAGATATTAAAGAGGTTTTTGTTCTCATCATTTCTGGATTTCTATCTTCTGCCATATTCCTATAGCCAGCTTGTACCTGGACAATCTCACCATCCCATTAACATCTGCTTCACTTTGTTTTATCACTGGCTGACACATTTGTGTTATAAAAGCCCTGAAGATGGAATGTTTTCCTGGAGAGTTTTTTTAAGGTCTCTAGTATTTGATCAGATCAGCGATCTGTCCACAATTTAACTCCTGTCAAAACCAGGAGCCTATCCAGATTGATCAGTTTAGCACAGTCCAGTAATTTTAACGCCAACACAGACTGTGGATTTTCAAGTTGGTGTTTTTCATATAGTCTATTAAATTTACTAAATTCCATCACAAACTCTTCAACAGAAATATCCTCTGATTTCCAAAATCTATTGAAATTTGATCAGGCTTTAGACACACATCCTTTTGATAAATCTTATCCATAAAGGTTAGTAAGTTATCCAGACCTGCCTCGTGTCCAACTCCAATTCAGAAAACACTTTTTACTTCTACGTGGTAAAGAAAGAGGCAGGGACATTCCTTCTTCTCTTCGGCTCAAACCGGTTACTATAATCCACATGAAAACTTCACTTCCCCATTGGTCAGAAGGTTCAGTCTCTGAGAATAGTCAGATCCTGATACCTTTACTCTGGGTTCAGTCGTTCTTGTTGTTGCTAATCTCTCTTTTGTTGATCTGAGTGAAGTTTTCTCCCTTTTGTTTTTTTTGAAAAGGTTGGAATTTGCTGGGACCCAATGACCATGTTCTACTCCCACTGTTCCAGTCTTAGTCTTCAGTTCCTTATAAACTCCCTTTTATTCCTTTCATCCAACTCCACATCCAATTCTCCAGCAGGAACCCAGTAACCCTTGTCATTCCTTAACATATCAGTGACTTCTATTGGATAATTGATATGAAATTGGGATTTAATGAGAAGGTCTGTTAACCCATTCCTAACACCTTCCACCCAGCACTGACTGTGTCAACCACCCAAACCTTTGACCCAAAGGAGTGATCAGGAGGGAGTAGACAGACCAGAATCCGAGGATTTCCTCTAGGTTATTGTACTGCTCCACACACAACAACAGGAATCGCTCCAGTGGTTCATGAACCAATGTCTCACTCCAAACTCAGCTTTTTGTTTCCAAATGTTCCGGGGAGGGTAAAGATCAGAGAAAGCAGCCTCATGTTGCAGGTATTTCAGTGGCTGATGCTATATATATGAGGAAATTTGGAAGTGAGGGATGGTGATTGGGATTCTTACCTGGAAGAATATTAGGAAACCTGTTCTTTATGTGATTGCTGCTTTTCAGAGCTTCTCTGTGTTGGTGGAACTGGAAAAGCTGAGAGAATGTCTGCAGCGTCTAGACAGAAACATAATAAAGAGTATCAGTCCCATGGACAGGGAGTCCTGCCGCAGATGGAAAGGCTGTATCTCCCACATTCCAACACGTGGCCTCTGCAGTCTGTACCATAATGCGTGATCTCTAAAACTGCCCCCACTCAGTTCAGGAGTGGAAGGGTTTAACCAGGGGCTCCGTGCATTTTAACACTTCCCCTTTATATTCCACAATTACAGCCGCAATTTCCCACTGCACTAACCCAGAGAATGTCACAGCAGGCAATCTGCACCATTCAGTGATACCAGGACAGGGGGGTGGGGTGCTCAGACAGTGGGGAGGACAGTCTGTCTACTGGGGGGGTTGGTACTGTGAGCACGGGAGGTCAGGACAACAGGAGGATTGGAGAGTGGGACAGGCCGGGGGCTGGGGGTCAGCACTGGGCCTGGGAATATTTTGGGGGTCAGCAATGAAAGCAGCATTGCGGGGGAAACAGAGCTGGCAAGTAATCAGGAACTCATCAGTGTGAGGCTACCACACACACAGTGATCTCAACACCGACAGATCGGCACCGACAGATCAACACTGACAGATCGGCACCGACAGATCGGCACCGACAGATCGGCACCGACAGATCGGCACCGACAGATCGGTACCGACAGATCAACACTGACAGATCGGCACCGACAGATCGACACCGACAGATCGACACTTACAGATCGACACCGACAGATCGACACCGACAGATCGACACCGACAGATCGACACCGACAGATCGACACCGACAGATCGGCACCGACAGATCGGCACTGACAGATCGGTACCGACAGATCAACAACCGACAGATCGGCACCGACAGATCGGCACTGACAGATCGGTACCGACAGATCAACACCGACAGATTGCACCGACAGATCGGCACCGACAGATCGACACCGACAGATCGACACTTACAGATCGACACCGAAGATCGACACCGACAGATCGGCAACGGACAGATCGGTACCGACAGATCGGTACCGACAGATCAACACTGACAGATCGGCACCGACAGATCGGCACGACAGTCGACACCGACAGATCGGCACCGACAGATCGACACCGACAGATCGGCACCGACAGATCGACACCGACAGATCGACACCGACAGATCGACACCGACAGATCGGCACCGACAGTTATGAGATTTTGCAAGTCCAGGCAAGTCATGGGGGTTACAGATAGTGTGACATGAACCCAAGATCTCTGTTGAGACCGTCCTCATGTGTGCGGAACTTGGCTATCAGTCTGTGATATTTTAACCTGTTTTTATAAGAATTATTACTGAGTTTACCTCAAACCAACACTGGCATCTCCACATCACCTGTACCAGAGGTCAGCAATGGGGTAAAAATAGAAAATGTGAGCCACTGCAACACTTTCCCAATCTCACCACGAGCTGTTATAAACACTCACACAATACCTATCTTCCAATCACTGTGTCAGCAGCACCACTAAACAAACACAACCACCAATATTAACAAAACAGCAGAGACTGCAGATAGAGTAATACCTCAAACTCCTTGCTGTAACCGTTACTGTGATTGTTTGCCATGGCCTTCATACATTGTCCAATCTCTTCCACTGAGATCGAGGTGTCTCCTAACATCAGTGCTTCCAACAATACCAGATAAATAAATTTATACTGCTCCTGGGGACAGAGAGAGAGAAAGAGACTGCGTCAATCCTGGGACAGAGGTCAGGGGGATAGAGAGAGTGAAAGGGAGAGAGGGAGACTGCGTCAGTCCTGGGACAGGGGTCAGGGGGATAGAGAGAGTGAAAGGGAGAGAGGGAGACTGCGTCAGTCCTGGGACAGGGGTCAGGGGGATAGAGAGAGTGAAAGGGAGAGAGGGAGACTGCGTCAGTCCGGGGACAGGGGTCAGGGGGATAGAGAGAGTGAAAGGGAGAGAGGGAGACTGCGTCAGTCCTGGGACAGGGGTCAGGGGGATAGAGAGAGTGAAAGGGAGAGAGGGAGACTGCGTCAGTCCTGGGACAGGGGTCAGGGGGATAGAGAGAGTGAAAGGGAGAGAGGGAGACTGCGTCAGTCCTGGGACAGGGGTCAGGGGGATAGAGAGAGTGAAAGGGAGAGAGGGAGACTGCGTCAGTCCGGGGACAGGGGTCAGGGGGATAGAGAGAGTGAAAGGGAGAGAGAGGGAGGACTGCGTCAATTCCTGGGACAGGGGTCAGGGGGATAGAGAGAGTGAAAGGGAGAGAGGGAGACCTGCGTCAGTCCGGGGACAGGGTCAGGGGGATAGAGAGAGTGAAAGGGAGAGAGGGAGACTGCGTCAATCCTGGGAAGGGGTCAGGGGGGAGGGGGTGGGGGGGGGGGGGGCGGGGTGAGGGGTGGGGACAGAGTGAAAGGGACAAAGTGGTGGGTGTTGGCCAGAACTGGGACAGGGGTGGGGGACTTGGGGGGAGGGGATGGGGGGGGTTGATAGAGTGAAAGGAAGAGCGGGAGAGTGGGCCAGGCCTTCAGAAGGAAAAAGCCAAACAAAAAATCACCATAAACATCAGGAATATTGGTGCTGAGAACCCCACACCCTCAGGCTCTCCTCTAAACCAATCACCCTGACTGGGAAATATATCACCGTTCCTCCGCAGTCACTGGGTCAAAATCCTGGAGCTCCCTCCTTGATGGGTCAATCTACAGAACATGGACTGCAGTGATTCAAATCGGAAGCTCACCAACACCTTCCCAAGGGGCAATTAGGGATGGGCAATAAATACTGACCCAGCCAGCAACACCCAGATCCCATTCACAAATAAAAGGAGACAGAGAGAGAGTCCGATCTGGAACGGGGAGCAGCCAAGATTTCCAAAAGATGAAGTGAGACTTGGACATGGTGGTCGGTGAGGATGGGATTGGGGAAGAGTTTGTAATATATACCAGAGATAAAACCAGGGACCTGTCTGATATTCCAGAAAATCCAGGATAGCTGGCTACCATCATCCATTACCATCATGGGACTGGGAATAAATGGTGGTTTAGCCAGAAATTTTCATTATTCTGGGAAAGAATGTTTAAAAATGAGGAGAGCGGGAATGTGCTGTGTGTAGGACAGAGGGAGAAGCAGGAAGGGATAAGGACAATGAACTAATCATCTGGTTAGTAAACTAACAAGCTAGTCTCTTTAGGGTAAGGGGTGTGTTAGTGAATGAGCTGTATTATCTCGGGGATGTGATATTCCCTATTCTGTACTGTGGGTTGCTCAGTGTGAAGTGTAGAAGTGAGCTGAAGGTGCAGGGGGAGGGGGTTGGTAAATTTGGGAATTTTAAAGATTAATCTTTCACTAAAGCCTGATTGGTTCTGCTCTATATTTAAGGGGTTGTACGATTTGATGGTGATATCATTAGGATGTCTAGTTTGGTGTTTTATTCTTGTAGGCAGGCTCTGTAATAACCAATCTGTTATTGTATAAAATCATATCTCCCACAACCACTCCCAGTGTTTACATTAAACAATTCACTCAAAGTTACTTTTTGAGTTAAGAAGAATATTAAATTTCTTCCAGGCTTAAACAGGGATATTAAAAACTTTCCAGGAATAACTGGAATGGTAATTCCATAGCTAGCTGAGTAGAACTGGCTCAGGGAGCAGAGCTGTGTGAACACACTGTCAGAGTGAGTTAGCACGAGGGGAACTATAACGATGAGGATTCCCAGGGCAGCTCCCTCCTGACTGTATCCCACTGTGCTGCTGTCAGCTCTGCTCGCCCCTCTACCAGGGTTGGTAATGGTGGTGTCTGGGACATTATTAAATGGTATGATTGTGTGAGTATGACTGTGTCGGGCTGTTGTTTGATTGTCTGTGAGACAGTTCTCCCAATCTTGGCACAAGCTCCCAGATGTTAGTGAGGAGGGCTTTGCAGGGTCGACAGTTTTGGGTTTGCTGTTTGTGTTTCTAGTGCCTGGCTCGATGATGGTGATCTGTCCAATTTCAGTCCTTTTTTTTGACTTTGTTGAATATAACTCTCACTTGGCAGTTAACAGTTACCCACATTGCTGTGGCTCTGGAGTCACATGTAGGCCAGACTGGATAAGGACGACAGATTTCCTTCCCTAAAGAATATTAGTGACCCAGATGGGTTTTTCCAACAATCGACAATGGGTTCATGGTCACCAGGAGGTTCTTAATTCCAGATATTTTTATTGACTCCTAATTTCACCATATGCCATGGGGGGATTCGAACCCCAGAGCATTAGCTAAGGGATTACTAGTCCAGTGTCTGTCCCTGAGTCTGGGTTTCACTGGACACTGGCTCTCTCTGGGTCTGGGTTACACTGGACACTGGCTCTCTCTGGGTCTGGGTTACACTGGACACTGGGTCTCTCTGGGTCTGGGTCTCACTGGACATTGGCTCTCTCTGGGTTACACTGGACACTGTCTCTTCCTGGGTGAGATTACACTGGACACGGAATCTCTCTGGGTCTGAGTTTCACTGGGCACTGGCTCTCTCTGGATCTGGGTTACACTGGGCACTGGTTCTCTCTGGATCTGGGTTAC
>JAGIQG010000006.1:1970929-2037662 GCA_024679065.1 Sphyrna mokarran
CCAAGTTTGGGGGCGTTTAAGAGGTCCGTGGATAGGTTTATGGATGAAAAGGGAATGGTTTAGGTTAGAGGGGCATTGCTTTTTCTTAATTGGTCGGCGCAACATCGAGGGCCAAAGGGTCTGTTCTGCGCTGTAATGTTCTATGTTCTATGTTCATAACCCCACCCCTACCCCCTCAGAAACATTGAGATGTGGGAAGATAGGCCATGGCAGCTAGAGCAGTGGGAGCTGCTGAGATTTTCCGATTTTGTTGAGTACTGTGCTTTGTTTTTGCTTTCCGATTGCTTGCTGTATCTGCATACCAGCCTTCTGGTGATTCAGTGCAGAGGGATCTGGGTGCCCTTGTGCATGAGTCACAGAAAGCTAGTCTGTCGATGCAGCAGGTTAAAAAGAAGGCAAATGGAGTCTTTTCATTTATAGCTAAAGGAATATAAAATTAGTGAAGTGTTGCTGCTTCTGTACAAAGTATAAATGGATCACACTCAGAATATTTTATGTGGTTTTGGCTCCTTATTTGAGGAAAGATATAGTGGTATTGGAAACAGTTCAGAGGAGGTTCACCAGATTGATTCCAGAGATGAGGAGTTTGTCATATGAAGAGAGATTGAACAGTTTAGGCTGATATTCTATCGAGTTTAGAAAAATAAGGGGAGATTTAATGGAGGTGACAAAAAGTATTGACAAAGTAAATGTGAAACAGGTGCTTCCTCTTAGAGTCACAGAGGTTTACAGCATGGGGCCTTCAGCCCAACGTGTCCATGCTGCCCAGTTTTTAACCACTAAGCTAGTCCCAAATGCCTGCATTTGGCCCATATTCTGACACAGTGGTTAGCACTGCTGCCTCATAGCACCGGGGACCCTGGATCGATTCCCAGCTTGGGTCACTGTCAGTGTGGAGTTTGCACATTCTCCCCATGTCTGTGTGGGTTTCCTCCAGATGTTCCAGTTTCTTCCCACAGTCTGAAAGACGTGCTGTTTTGGTTAATTGACCTAATTGGATAAATTGAGCTCCATGTCAGGGGTTGTGGGCATAGGCCCTGTGTGGGATTGTGGTTGATGCAGGCTTGCTGGGCCAAATGGCCTCTTTCTGCATTGTGAGGATTCTATGATTACCCATATAACTGTCAAAATGCTTTTTAAAAGGTGGCCTCTCCTACTACCTCTGGCATGTCTTCTGGGAATCTCAGTACAGTACATCCACTGGTTCCCCTTTATCCACAACAACTGTGAGTTCCCAATAAATATAATTTCCTTCTCAGAAAACCACACCAACTCTGCCTAATTGCCTTGAATTTTTCTAAGTGCTCTGCTATCTTTCAAAATTACTTCCAAAATTATCCCATGACAGACGTTAAGCTAACTGACCTGGAGATTTCTGTCTTCTCTATCCTCTCTCTTTGAAAAAAAGGAGTTACAGTCTTCTAACCAAATTCCCCGAATCCAGGCAATTTTGGAAAATTAAAACCAATGCATCTTATACACTCCTGAAGATGTTTGATAAGTTATCAGATCAAAGATTATTGTGTAAGATAAAAGCTCATGATGTAGGGGCCATGGATTGAAAATTTACTGGCAGAGTTGGTATGAATGGATCTATTTCTGAATGGCAGGATGTGGGGTGAGTGATATGTTACAGGGTTCAGTGCTGGGGCTTCAACTGTTCACAGTTTACAGAAATGATTTGGATGAAGGGACTGAAGGTTTGGTTGTGGAATTTACTGATAAAGACACAAAGATTGGTAGGAAAGTAAATTGACACTAAAATAGATGGTACTGTAGATTGTGAAAAAGATTATCAAAAATTGCAGCACGATCTTGATTAGCTGGGGAAGTGGGCACAGAAACAACAAATGGAGTTCAATACAGGTAAGTGTGAAGTATTACATTGCAGGAAATCAAATCAAAGTAGGACTTTCACAGTGAATGACAGGACCTTGGGAAGTATCGTGGAACAGAGGTATCTTGGAGTTCAGGTGCACGGTTAGAACATAGAACACTACAGCACAAACAGGCCCTTTAGCCCACAAGTTGTGCCGATCATATCTGCAAAGTTTTGGAAGATGACACATTCACTATCTCCAGGGCGGTCTCCTCTTTGCCCCTGGGGGTTATCAGGCCTGAGGATTTTGTCTGTGTTCAGTTCCATTCACTTCTCAGCACAATCTTTTTCAGTGATATTATTTTCCTCCAATCCCCCTCCTTCTCACTCCACCCTTGGTGGCTTAGAATTTCTGGGAAATTATTTGTATTTTCCTCTGTGAAGACACAACTAAATTACACTGTCATTTCCTAATTTTTCACAAACAACGTACACACACACACACACACACAGATACAGACAAACACACACACACATGTGCACACACACAGATACAGACAAACACACACACACACAGATACAGACAAACACACACACACACACACCAGATACAAACACCACACACACGATACAGACAACACACACACCACACACCACAAATACAGACAAACACACACAGCACACAGATACAGACAAACACACACCAACAAAACCACAAGATACAAACACACACACACACACACAGATACAGACAAACACACACACACACAGATTACGACAACAACACACACACACACACACAACATATACAGACAAAACACCACACCACAGATACAAACAAACACACACACGCACACAGATACAGACAAACCCACACACACAAGTACAGACAAACAACACATGTCATCACATACAGATACAGAGCAAACACCACACACACAACACACAGATACAGACAAATACACACACATACGATACAGACAAAAACACACACACACATGTGCACACACACAGATACAGACAAACACACACACACAGATACAGACAAACACACACACACACACACAACAGATACAGACAACACACACACACACAGATACAGACAAACCACACACACCACACACCAGATACAGACAAACACACACAACACACAGATACTACAAACACACACACACACCACAGATACAGACAAACACACAACACATGTGCACACCACACAGATACAGACAAACACACACACACACAGATCAGACAAACACACACACACACACACACACAGATACAGACAAACACACACATGTGCACACATACAGATACAGACAAACACCACACACACAGATACGACAAATACACACACACATACAGATACAGACAAACACACACACACCGTGCCGCACACACAGATACAGACAAACACACACACACACATATACACATACAGATACAGAAAACACACACCACACACACGATACAGCAAACACACACACACACACATCACACACACACACATACACACACACACACGGATACAGACAAACACACACACACATGTACGCACACACAGATATAGACAAATACACACACACAGATACAGACAAACACACAGATACAGATAAACACACATGCACACACACACACGTGCGTGTATACACAGTCAGATACAGACAAACACACAGACACACACACACACACACAGATACAGACAAACACACGGACAGATACAGACAAACACACACACACACGTGCGCACACACAGATACAGACAAATACACACACACACACATACGAACACACACACACACACACGGATACAGACAAACACACACACACATGTACGCACAAACGATATAGACAAACACACACACACAGATACAGACAAACACACAGATACAGATAAACACCATGCACACACACCACGTGCGCGTATACACAGTCAGATACAGACAAACACACACACACACACACACACACAGATACAGACAAACACACGGACAGATACAGACAAACACACAGACACACACACACACAGATACAGACAAACACACGGACAGATACAGACAAACACACGGACACACACTCACACAGATACAAACAAACACAGACAGATACAGACAAACACACAGACACAGACACACACACACATACAGTTACAGACAAACACACAGACAGATACAGACAAACACACAGATATAGACAAACACACGGACAGATACAGACAAACTCACAGACACACACTCACACAGATACAAACAAACACAGACAGATACAGACAAACACACACACACACACATACACACACAGATACAGACAAACACACAGACACACACTCACACACACACATACATACAGGCACACACAGACACAGAGACACACAGACAGATACAGGCAAACACACAGACACACTGACATACATACATAGACACACACAGCGACATAGAAAAGACATTAGATTTCGCTCTTGGGGCTAAAGGGATGGAGGGATATTGGGGGTAAGGGGGGCGGGGAGGAATCAGGATATTGAATCTGATGATCAGCCATAATCAAAATGAATGGTGGAGCAGGCTCGAAGGGCCGAATGGCCTCCTCCTGCTTCTAGTTTCGAAGGCACGCACACATACAACATGGTTCCACACAGATAAACATACAAATAGACACAGGTTAAGCACAGCCAGCCCGTCACACTTACATGGTAACATGTTGAGAAAGCGATTTTTGATAACATTGTGAGCCTCCTTTGCGACAGTGCAGGGATAATCCAACTGAGATGACAAATTCTGTAAATAAATGTTGCAGAGGTTACTGAGGAGCTACCTTTTTATCAATGACAGAGCTTGCTAGGAACTTGCTAGCCTTTTTCCTAGGATGGAGAAAGCTAGCACGAGGGGACATAGCTTTAAATTAAGGGGTGATAGTTATAGGATGGATATCAGAGGTAGGTTCTTTACCCAAGGGGTGGTAAGGGTATGGAATGCCCTGCCTGCGTCAGTTGTAGATGCGCCAAGTTTGGTGGCGTTTAAGAGGTTAGTTGATAAGTTTATGGACGAAAAGGGAATGGTTTCGGTTAGAGGGTCATTGCTTTTTCTTAATTGTTGGCGCAACATCGAAGGCCGAAGGGCCTGTTCTGCGCTGTAATGTTCTATGTTCTATGGTGGGATATCTCATTGTCAAGAAACAAGAAATATTTTTAAGTTTTGCATTTGGATTGTTGGATATTGGAAATAACAGATTTAAGTGAGTTAATTTACTGTTTCCATCTGAGAAAGGGTAAAACTGTAGTTAGATTCATGTTAAAATGTGTCTCCATTGGCTTTAGAGAATTTATGGTGTGAAAGGTAACCAAGAGTTTGGAGAAAGAGTGAGTTGTTACTTAGCAACCAGGGGTCATCCCTCAGGAAGTGATCTTGTGTGTTGAGCTGACTTCATTAACAGAAGGAGCTTTGGAGCTGAAGAGAGAACAGCTCTCTAAGTTCTACCAAAACCGCAACAATGGAGTAATGGGCAAGAACACGGGTCCCAGAAACTAAAGGGCAGTTAGCTCTAGAAATTGGAGTGTGAAGAGAGGTTTCCAGGAAGATTGAAAGAGAAAGGAGAAAGGTTGCTGGAATTTGAGGAGGGTGCTGTTCGCTGACAGAACTGGAAAACAGGTTGGGAGAAAAGGCAGCTTCAGAGACCCCTCCGACAGGCCTGACTGACTCTATCCCACATCTGTCCCACCCCCTTGGAACAGGAGGGACACTTTCTCCCAAGGCAAGTGTTCTGAATCGGCAGAATCCAGGATTCCAGCTATATCCATAGGAGCAAAAATCACAGCCATTTTCTTGGGAGGAGTTAATAGGGTGTGGGGGGTGGGATTTAGTTGTATCCTCTGAGAGATTAGTATCCTCCCATAGAATCAGTAATATCCTCACTTTGTCCTCTTGGGAGTTAATCAGAAAGGCAGCTAATAATCATGGGGAGGTTTTCATCTACACAGAGATTGCAAAAATCAGATAACACAGCTGATGGCATGTGATATTGTCAACATGGTCAATATAGAGGGTGCAGGGGGCACAGTGATTAGCACTGCTGCCTCACAGCGCTAGGGCCCTGGGTTCGATTCCCTGCTCGGGTCACTGTCTGTGTGGAGTTTGCACATTCTCCCCGTGTCTGTGTGGGTTTCCTCTGAGTGCTCCAGTTTCAAGAACAAAGAACAAAGAACAGTACAGTGCAGGAACAGGCCCTTCGGCCCTCCACGCCTGTGCTGATCACATTGTCCTATCGAGACCACCCCCCTCTATTCCCTGTCTGTTCACGTGCCTATCAGGATAAATATGGCTAATGTATCCGCCTCGCTAGGCAGTGCATTCCAGGCCCTCACCACCCCCTGTGTAAAAACCCCCCTGCACATCTCCACTAAACCCTCCCCCACCCCCTTATAGAACATAGAACATAGAACATTACAGCACAGAACAGGCCCTTCGGCCTTCGATGTTGTGCCGACCAAAATAAAAAGCAATGCACCTCCAAACTAAACCATTCCCTTCTCTTCCATATACTTATCAATTAACCTCTTAAACGCCACCAAACTTGGAGCATCTACAACAGCTGCAGGCAGGGCATTCCACTCCCTAATCACTCTTTGAGTAAAGAACCTACCTCTGATATCCGTCTATAACTCATACCCCTTAATTTAAAGCTGTGTCCCCTCGTGCTAGCTTTCTCCATCCTAGGAAAAAGGCTATCACTGTCCACCCTATCTAAAACTCTAATCATCTTATATGTATCGATAAGGTCTCCTCTTAGCCGCCTCCTTTCTAACGAAAACAACCTCAAATCCCTCAGCCTCTCTTCATAAGACCTGCCCTCCATACAAGGCAACATCCTGGTAAACCTCCTCTGTACCCTCTCCAATGCCTCCACATCTTTCTTATAATGTGGCGACCAGAAATGCACACAATACTCCAAGTGCGGCCGCACTAGAGTTTTGTACAGTTGCAACATGATGCTGCGGCTCCTAAATTCAATCCCCCTACCAATAAAAGCTAAGACTCCATATGCCTTCTTAACAACTTGAACTTGAACTTATCTTGAACTTGTGCCTCCTTGTAATTGTCACTTCCTCCCACAGTCCAAAGATGTGTGGGTTGGGTGGATTGGTCTCACAAAATTGCCCCTTAGTGTCAGGGGGGACTCAATCAGGTAAATGCAGGGGGTAACAGGGATAAGGCCTGGGAGGGATTGTTATTGGTGTAGACTTGATGGGCTGAAGGGCCTCGCTCTGCACTGTAGGGATTCTTTGATTCAGTATAAACCTTTGTCTCACTGAAGGCGTTGTATTCTTTCAGGATGAGTGAGTGAGAAGGACTTGCTGGGTGACAGGATTTTGAATCAGCTGGAATTTAGTTTCGGTAGAAAGAGACCTGTTCACTCACTCGAAATTCTTCCACCAGCCCCAGAATATTATCAGTATCAGCATCATCATTTTCACTACTCTGTTCCAGCGTTAACATCCTGGTGAGGAAGCTCAGTAAGTCTGACACCTGGATCTCTGTGTTCTTCACTGTACAAAACAGAACCGGTTAACAATGAGAAACAGACACAGAAACTAGAAGTAGCAGGAGGCCATTCAGCCCTTCGAGCCTGCTCTCTCATTCACTTTGATCGTGGCTAATCATCAAATTCAATATCCTAATCCCCCACCCCCCCTTCCCTCCATATCCCTCAATCCCTTTAGCCCCAAAAGCAAAATTTAATTTCTTCCTGAAATCAGAATATTTTGTCTTCAGCTACTTTCTATGGGAGTGAATTCCACAAATTCCCCTCCCTCTGGGTGAAGAAATTTCTCCTCATCTCAGTTATACCCCTTATCCTCAAACGATGATCCATGTGTTTAGTATCAGATCCATGTGGAAATCCCTCACCGATCCCTCCTGCCTTTTACCGGACTCTTACTGTTTATACGCCCACAGGGGATTTTGGGATGTCTTTTTAAATTCACTGCCACTCTTTTCTCATCATCAGCATTGATTTAATTTATTTGTTTTCTCACCGTTCTATATTCAGCCTGGTTCTCGGTCCTGTAAGGTCCACTTGATTTCTGTCATCTTTCCTCATTCAGGGAATTCTGAGTTAGTTTTAGCTTTCTTTTTGCCTTTGTGGGACTATTCCTCGACTGTGCTCAAAACAGTCTCCTCTTTAAAGACAGCACTATTCACTTACAGTTTTACTGCTAATCTTGGATTCCATTCTTACCCCCCACCGCCTGCACTCTCACCGCTTCCTGTCCTTTTCCATGGCTGACTCTGAGGGGGGCTGCAGGGGCAAAGGTGGCAGGGGGGAAACCAGCTTCTCACCTGATGTCTTCCTGCCCACCAAAGGCACAAAAGATTGAGCGCTGGTGGCCTGGGCCT
Organism: Sphyrna mokarran; assembly: GCA_024679065.1. Taxonomy (NCBI): domain Eukaryota; kingdom Metazoa; phylum Chordata; class Chondrichthyes; order Carcharhiniformes; family Carcharhinidae; genus Sphyrna; species Sphyrna mokarran. The sequence continues at coordinate 1,979,138 of JAGIQG010000006.1, forward strand.
TCCTCTGCTGCTTCCTTCTGTGTCAGAAAAGAGAAAATATCAGTTAGAGGCAATTCCCAGCAAGTATCGAGATCATTTCAATCAATCCCTGTTAATCTCGGATACAGACCGAGAGAAACAGAGGGAGGGAGACCAGAGAGAGAGAGCTCAGAGCCTGAGGGACAGAGAGAGAGAAGAACAAGGGAGGAGGGAGAGAGGGAGAGTGAGAGGGGGGAGGGAAAGAGAGGGGGAGAGCGATGGGGCAAGGGGAGAAAAGGAGATTGGGGAAGAGGGAGAGAGAGCAAGATGGGAAGGGAGCGAGAGCGAGGTGGGGGAGACAGAGAGAGAAAGAGGGGGAGGAAGGGGGGTGGGGGGGAGAAAGAGAGAGAGGGTAGATGGAGAGAGAGGGGAAGGAAGGGAGAGGGAGACACAGGAAGGTCAGTGTCCATCAACTTGTCTTAGAATCATAGAGGTTTACAGTATGGAAACAGGCCCTTCGGCCCAACTTGTCCATGCCACCCTTATTTTTAAATCCCTAAGCTAATCCCAATTACCTGTGTTTGCCCCATATCCCTCCATATCCATTGTACCCATGTAACTGTCTAAATGCTTTTTAAAAGACAAAATTGTACCTGCCTCTACTACTGCCTCTGGTAGCTTGTTCCAGACACTCACCACCCTCTGGGTGGAAAAATTGCCCCTTTGGACACTTTTGTATCTCTCCCCTCACACCTTAAACCTGTACCCTCTAGTTTCAGACTCCCCTACCTTTGGGAAAAGATATTGACTATCTCACTGATCTGTGCCCCTCATTATTTTATAAATCTCTATAAGATCACCCCTCAGCCTCCTACACTCCAGAGAAAACAGTCCCAGTCTATCCAGCCTCTCCTTATAACTCAATCCATCAAGTCCCGGTAGCATCCGAGTAAATCTTTTCCTGCACTCTTTCTAGTTTAATAATATCCTTTCTATAATAGGATGACCAGAATTGTACACAGTATTCCAAGTGTGGCCTTCCCAATGTCTTATACAACTTCAACAAGACGTCCCAACCCCTGTATTCAATGTTCTGACCGATGAAACAAGCAGCTGAATGCCTTCTTCACCACTCTGTCCACCTGTGACTCTGCTTTCAAGGAGTTATGAACCTGTAACCCCGAGATCTCTTTGTTCTGTGGCCGTTACGGAAACATGGTTGTGGGGTGACAGGGATTGGGAGCTGAATGTCCATGGTTATCAGGTGTTTAGGAAGGATGGACAGGAGGAAATAGGGGGTGGGGTGGCTCTGTTGATTAAGGATAGTGTCAGGGCAGTGGTAAGAGAGGATATAGATCCCAAAGAGCAAAATGTGGAATTGCTGTGGATGGAGATAAAGAATAGTAAGGGGAGGAAGGTGCTGGTGGGTGTGGTCTATAGGCCCCCAAATAACAACTTTGAGGTGGGACGGGCTATAAACAAACAAATAACAGTGTTATTTGACAGTGATAGCCTTTTTCCTAGGATGGAGAAAGCTAGCACGAGGGGACACAACTTTAAATTAAGGGGTATGAGTTATAGGACGGATATCAGAGGTAGGTTCTTTACTCAAAGAGTGATTAGGGAGTGGAATGCCCTGCCTGCAGCTGTTGTAGATGCGCCAAGTTTGGTGGCGTTTAAGAGGTAGTTGATAAGTATATGGAAGAGAAGGGAATGGTTTAGTTAGGAGGGGCATTGCTTTTTATTTTGGTCGGCACAACATCGAAGGCCGAAGGGCCTGTTCTGTGCTGTATTGTTCTATGTTCTATGTTCTATGTTCTTTTAAATAAGAGATGTGTGCAGAAACCGAAAGGGGTTAGTAATGGGTGATTTCAATATGCATATTGACTGGGTGACACAAGTGGAACATGGTGGGCTGGAGGAAGAGTTCTTGGAATGCTGTCGGGATGGGTTCCTTGAACAGTATGTTACAGAACCGATGAGAGAGCGTGCTATCTTAGATCTGGTACTATGTAATGAGGTGGGTAGAATTAGGGATATTCATGTGAGGGATCCTCTGGGAACGAGTGATCGTAGTATGATAGAATTTATGATGCAGGTGGAGGATGAGATAGTAGTGTCCCAGACCTGTGTACTGTGTTTGAACAGAGGGGACTATGATGGGATGAGAGGAATTGGCGACTGTGGATTGGAGGAGTATGTTGGTTGGTAGGACAGCTGAGGAACAGTGGAGGATTTTTAAAGAGATCTTTTTCAGTACTCAACAGAAATATATTCCGATGGTGAAGAAGGACTGAAGGAGAAGGGAAAATCAGCCGTGGTTCTCGAGAAATTAAGGAGAGTATTAAATAAAAAGCTGAGGCATTCAGAGTGGCTAAAAATAGTGGGCGATCAGAGGATTGTGAAAGTTTCAAAACAACAGCAAAGAATGACTGAAAAGGTGATTAAAAAAGGAAAGATAGAATATGAGGCTAAACTAGCTCAAAATGACAAAAAGGACAGTAAATGTTTTTATAAATATATAAAGAATAGGAGAATGGCCAGAGTTAACGTTGGACCCTTGGAGAATGAGAGGGGGGATTTAGTGGTGGACGATAAGGATATTGCAGAGACCTTGAATAAGTTTTTTGTATCAGTCTTTACGGAGGAGGACATAAATAGCTTGCCCGAAATTAAGGATAGAAGGGTCCTTGCTGAGATTACAGTCACTAGAGAGGTGGTGCTTTGTAGGCTAATGAGGCTGAGGGTAGATAAGTCTCCGGGACCGGATGGAACGCATCCCAGGATTCTCAAGGAAATGGCAGAGGTGATAGCGGATGCCCTAGGAATTATCTTTCAAAATTCGCTGAACACCAGGAAAGTGCCGGAAGAATTGAAAACAGCTAATGTTACGCCGCTGTTTTAAAAAGGTAGCAGACAGAAGGCAGGGAATTATAGGCCGGTTAGTTTAACATCTGTAGAAGGAAAAATGCTTGAATCTGTCATAAAGCAGAAATAACGAGGTACCTGGATACGAACTGTTTGATCAAGCAGACGCAGCACGGATTCATTAAGGGGAAGTCGTGCTTGATGAATTTATTGGAGTTCTATGAGGAAGTGACTAGTGCGGTAGATAGATGGGAACTGGTGGATGTGGTGTTTTTGGATTTCAAAAGGCGTTTGATAAGGTACCTCACAAAAGATTGCTGCAGAAGGTTAGGTTACAAGGAGTCAGGGATAGGGTGTTAGACTGGATAGAGGATTGGTTGTCTAATAGGAAGCAGAGGGTAGGTATTAATGGGTGCTATTCTGATTGGCAGCTGGTGACTAGTGGAGTGCCCCAAGGTTCAGTGCTGGGGCCTCAACTATTTACCATTTACATAGACGACCTGGAGGAAGGGGCTGAGTGCAGGGTGATGAAATTTGCTGATGACACGAAGATGAGTGGAAAAGCAAATTGTGTGGAGGGTGTGGAAAGCCTGCAGAGGGATCTGGATAGGTTGAGTGAGCGGGCGAGGACCTGGCAGGTGGAACATAGAACACAGAACATTACAGCGCAGAACAGGCCCTTCGGCCTTCGATGTTGCACCGATCAATTAAGAAAAAGCAATGACCCTCTAACCTAAACCATTCCCTTTTCATCCATAAACCTATCCATGGACCTCTTAAATGCTGCCAAACTTGGTGCATCTACAACTGCCGCAGGCAGGGCATTCCATACCCTTACCACCCTCTGGGTAAAGAACCTACCTCTGACATCCGTCCTATAACCACCACCCCTTAATTTAAAGGTATATAGGGTACTGGTGAGGCCGCAGCTGGAGTACTGTGTGCAGTTTTGGTCACCACATTCAAGGAAGGATATATTGGCCTTGGAGGGGATGCAGAGAAGATTCACTATGCTGGTACTGGAGATGAGGGCGTTGGATTATGAGGAGAGACTGAATAGGCTAGTTTTGTACTCTTTGGAGTTTAGAAGGCTGAGAGGGGATCTTATAGAGACATACAAGATAATGAAGGGGATGGATAGGGTAGAGGTTGAGAGACTCTTCCCGCTTAACAAAGATAGCAGGACTAGAGGACACAGGCTCAAGATTGGGGGGGCAGTTCAGATCGGAGTTGAGGAGGAGTTTCTCCACGCAAAGAGTAGTGAATCTTTGGAATTCTCTGCCTGTTGAAGTGGTGGAGGCTTCCTCACTGAATATATTTAAGTCAAGAGTGGATAGGTTTTTAATTGACATGGGAATTAAGGGTTATGGGGAGAAAGCGGGAAAGTGGTACTGAACCACTGCAGATCAGCCATGATCTTATTGAATGGCGGGGCAGGTTCGAGGGGCTGGATGGCCTACTCCTGCTCCTATTTCTTATGTTCTTCTGTTCTGTAACTCTCTCCAACACCCTACCATTAACTGAGTAAATCCTGCCCTGGTTCAATCGACCAAAATGCATCACCTCACATTTGTTTAAATTAAACTCTATCTGCCATTCGTCAGCCCACTGGCCCAATTGATCAAGATCCTGTTACAATTGGAGATAACCTTCTTCACTGTCCACTATACCACCAATCTTGGTGTCATCTACAAACTTACTAACCATGCCCCCTATATTCTCATCCAAATCATTAATATAAATAACAAATAACAGTGGGCCCAGCACTGATCCCTGAGGCACACCGCTGGTCACAGGCCTCCGGTTTGAAAAACAACTCTCTACAACCACCCTCTGGCTTCTGTCAAGAAGCCAATTTTGTATCCATTTAGATATCTCACCCTGGATCCTGTGAGATTTAACCTTATGTAACAACCTACCATGCGGTACCTTGTCAAAGGCCTTGCTAAAGTCCATGTAGACAACATCAACTGCACTGCCCTCATCTACCTTCTTGGTTACCCCTTCAAAAAACTCAGTTAAATTTGTGAGACATGATTTTCCCCTCACAAAGCCATGCTGATTGTCCCTAATCAGTCCTTGTGTCTCTAAATGTCTAAATCTACAGGGTTGTTTACGATGCCGGGGTTTGGGGTGTGAAGGTTTTGGGGTGTGGGGGTTTTGGGGTGTTTTTGGGGTGTGGGGTTTTTGGGATGCGTGTGTTGGGTTGGGGTTTTGGGGTGTGGGGGTTTTTGGGGTGTGGGGGTTTGGGGTGTGGGGGTGTGGATGTGGGGGTTTGGGTGTGGGGTTTTGGGTGTTGGGGTTTGGTGTTGGGTTGGGGTGGGTGTGGGGGTTTGGGGTGTGTGGGGTTTGGGTGTGGGGTTTGTGGGTGTGGGGTTTTTGGGGTGTGAGGGTTTGGGGTGTGGGGTTTTTGGGTGTGGGGGTTTTGGGTGTGGGGGTTTTGGAGTGTGGGGGTTTTGTGGTGGTGGGGTTTGAGTGTGGGTTTTGGGGTGTGGGGGGTTTGGGTGTGTGGGTTTTGGGTGTGGGGGTTTTGGGGTGTGGGGGTTTTTTTGGGGGTGTGGGGTTTTGGGGTGTGGGGTTTTGGGGTGGGTGGGGTTTTGGGGTTTTGGGTGTGGGTTTTTGGGGTGTGGGGTTTTGAGGTGTGGGGTGTTTGAGGTGTGGGTTTTTTGGGTGTGGGATTGGGATGTGGGATTTGGGGTGTGGGGGTTTGGTGTGTCGGGGTTGTGGGTGTGGGGATTTTGGGGTGTGGGGGTTTGGGGGTTTTGGGTTTGGGTTGTGGGGATTTGGGGTGTGGGTGGTGGGGTTTGGGGTGGGGGTTTTGGGGTTTGGGGATTTTGGGGTGTGGGATTTTGGGGTGTGGGGATTTTTGGGTGGGGATTTTTGGGGTGTGGGGGGGTGTGTTTTGGGGTGTGGGATTTTGGGGTGTGGGGTTTGGGGGTGTGGGTTTGAGGGTAGGGGTATTGAGGTGTAGGGTTTTTGTAGGTGTGGTGGGGTTTTTGGGTGTGGGGTTTGGGGTGTGGGGTTTGGGGTGTGGGGGTGGTTGGGGGTGTGGGGGTTTGGGGTGTGGGGGTTTGGGGTGTGGGGGTTTGGGTTTGGGGTTTGGGGTTTGGGTTTGGGGTTTGGTTTTGGGGTGTGTGGGGGTTGGGGGTTTGGGTTTGGGGTTGGGGGGTTTAGGGTGTGGGTTTGGGGTGTGGGGGTTTGGGTGTGGGGGTTCTGGGGTGTGGGGGGTTCTGGTGTCTGGGTGGTTCTGGGGTGTGGGGTTTCTGGGGTGTGGGGTTCTGGGTGGTGGGTTTGGGGTTTGGGGTTTGGGGTGTGGGGGTTCTGGGTGTGGGGGTTCTGGGGTTGGGGTGTCTGGGTGGGTGGGTTGTGGGGTTTGGGTGTGGGGTTTTTGGTGTTGGGTGTGTGGGGTTGGGGTGTTGGGGTTCTGGGGTGTGGGGGTTCTGGGGTTGTGGGGTTCTGGGGTGTGGGGTTGGGTTCTGGGGTGGGTGTGGTGGGGTTCTGGGGTGTGGGGGTTGGGTGTGGGGGGTGTGGGGGTTTTGGGTGTGGGGGTTTGGGTGTGGGGTTTGGGGTGTGGGGGTTTTTGGGGGTGGGGAGTATTAGGGTGCAGGGTTTTGGGATGTGGGGTTAGGGTGTGTGGGGTTTTGGGGTGGCATGTGTTTGGGATGTTGGGTGCAGGGGTTTTGGGGTGTGGGGAATGGGGTGTGGGGGGTTTTGGGGTGCCTGTTTTAGGTGTTGGGGGTTTTTTGGGGTGTGAGGTTTGGATGGGGGGTTTGGGTGTGGGGGTTTTGGTGTGGGGGTTTTGGGTGTGGGGTTTGGGGTTGTGGGGGGTTTGGGGTGTGGGGTTTGGGTGTGGGGGTTTTGGTTTTGGGGGGGTTTGGGTGTGAGGGTTTTTGGGTGTGGGGGTTTTGGGTGTGTTGGTTTGGGTGTGGGGTTTTTGGGGTGGGCTGGGTTTGGGTGTGGGGATTTTTGGGGTGTGGTTTTGGGGTGTGCGTTTTGGGGGTGCGGGAGTATTGGGGTGCAAGGGTTTTGGGATGTGGGGGTTTGGGTGTGGGTGTTTTGGGTGTGGGCTTTTTAGGCTGTGGGCGTTTTGGGGTGTGTGTGTTTTGGGGTGCGTGTTTTTTGGGTGTGGGGGTTTTGGGGTGTGGGGTTTTTGGGTGTGTAGGTTTTGAGTGTGGTTTTGGGTGTGGTTTTGGGGTGTGGGGTTTTTTTGGGTGTGGGGGTTTTGGGGTGTGGGAGTTTTGAGGTGTGGGGGTTTTTTGAGGTGTGGTGGTTTGAGGGGGGGGTTTGGGGTGTGGGGTTTTGGGGTGTGGGAGTTTGGGGTGTGGGGGTTGGGGTGTGGATTTTGGGTGTGGAGATTTTGGGGTGTGGGGTTTTGGGTTTGTGGTTTTTGGGGTGCGGGAGTATTGGGGTGCAAGGGTTTTGGGATGTGGGGGTTTGGGTGTGGGTGGGTTTGGGGTGTGGGGCGTTTTGGGGTGCGTGTGTTTTGGGGTGTGGGGGTTTTGGGATGTTGGGGTTTAGGGTGTGGGGGTTTTGGGTGCGGGGGTTATGGGTTTTGGGATGTGGGGGTTTTGCGGTGTGGGGGTTTTGGGGTGTGGGGTTTGGGGGTGGGGGTTTTGGGGTTGTGGGGGTTTTGGGTTGGGGTTTTGGGGTTTTGGTTTTGGGGTGTGCGGATTGGTGGGTGTGGGGGGTTTGGGGTGTGGGGGTTTTGGGGTGTGAGGTTTTGAGGTATGGGGGTTTTGGGTGTTTTGGATTTTGGGGTGTGGGATTGGGGTGTGGGGTTTGGGGTTGGGGTTTTTGGGGTGCGGGGTTTGGAGTGCAGGGGTTTGGGGTGTGGTGTTTTGAGGTGTTGGGGTTTTGGGGTGTAGGGGTTTTGTGATGTGGGGTTTAGGGTCTGGGGGTTTTGGGGTGCGTGTGTTTTGGGGTGTTGGGGTGCAGGGGCTTTGGGGTGTGGGGATTGGGGTGTGGGGGGTTGGGGTGTGTGTGTTTTGAGGTGCAGGGGTTTAGGGTGCGTGTGTTTTGAGGTGCGTGTGTTTTGATGTGTGGGGGTTTTGGGGCTGTGGAGATGACAGGGTGGGTGATGTAGGGCTGCAGTGTCAAACAGTATGGCACTGCACACTCTGTCGGTATCTCCGGGCCGTTGAGTGGCACTGAGAGATGCGATAACTTCTCCCATCTTGGATAATCTGACTGTCTCCTTCACGAGGGAAGTGTCCCATCCCAAATTCCAGGAACCTCCCTGAACCTACCTGTGGAAGAGAAAGATGAGGACCAGAGAGATGATCACAACCAAAAGCAGGAAGGTAACGGAAATGATCTTGCTGAGTTTTCCAGAAGATACTATTGGAGGAAAAAAATATCCGTGAAAGAAAATGAATTTAATATCAGGCAGAGAGATCAGCTTCTATTCACCAGATAGATTCCATTTAATAATCAGCTGTGCAAACTCTACTACAGTCTCTTTCAATCCATTCCCAAAATCTCAAAAACATTCCCATTAATCATGCAGAATGAAGTCCAATTACATCACTGAACCTGGGTCAGGCCATTCAGCCCCATCAGTCTGTGCTAGTATTTACCCTCCACACCAAATCATTCCAGTCCCATTCATTCATCCTCTACCCAAACCCTCACCATCATTTCCTCCAATCACCCCTCCAATTCAATCCTCAATATTGACGCCTTTTCTGTCTATGGAGAGGATCCTGAGGGACAGGATTTATGAGCATTTAGAGAAGTTTAGCTTGATCAGAAATAGTCAGCATGGTTTTGTCAAGGGGAGGTCGTGCCTTACAAGCCTAGTTGAGTTCTTCAAAAATGTGACTGAACACATTGATGAAGGAAGAGCGGTGGACGTGGTTTATATGAATTTCAGTAAGGTGTTTGATAAGGTCCCCCATGCAAGACTTTTGAGAACATAGAACATAGAACATAGAACATTACAGCACAGAACAGGCCCTTCGGCCTTCGATGTTGCGCCGACCAATATAAAAAGCAATGCCCCTCCAAACTAAACCATTCCCTTCTCTTCCATATACTTATCAACTAACCTCTTAAACGCCACCAAACTTGGCGCATCTACAACTGCTGCAGGCAGGGCATTCCACTCCCGAACCACCCTTTGGGTAAAGAACCTGCCTCTGATATCCGTCCTATAACTATCACCCCTTAATTTAAAGCTGTGTCCCCTCGTGCTAGCTTTTTCCATCCTAGGAAAAAGGCTATCACTGTCCACCCTATCTAAACCTCTAATCATCTTATATGTTTCGATTAGGTCCCCTCTTAGCCGCCTCCTTTCTAACGAAAACAACCTCAAATCCCTCAGCCTCTCTTCATAAGACCTGCCCTCCATACCAGGCAACATCCTGGTAAACCTCCTCTGTACCCTCTCCAATGCCTCCACATCTTTCTTATAATGTGGGGACCAGAACTGCACACAATACTCCAAGTGCGGCCGCACTAGAGTTTTGTACAGTTGCAACATGACGTTGCGGCTCCGAAATTCAATCCCTCTACCAATAAAAGCCAAGACTCCATATGCCTTCTTAACAACCTTCTCGACCTGACTGCCTACTTTCAGGGATCTATGTACATACACACCAAGATCCCTCTGTTCATCTAGACTACTAAGAATCCTACCATTTGCCCTATACTCTACACATTTATTATTTCTGCCATAGTGCATTACCTCACACTTTTCCACATTAAACTCCATTTGCCACCTCTCGGCCCAGCTCTGCAACTTGTCCAAGTCTCTCTGCAAACTATAACACCCCTCTTCACTATCTAAAATAGAGAAGGTGAGAGGGCATGGGATCCAAGGGGCTTTGGCCTCGTGGATCCAGAACTGGCTTGCCGGCAGAAGGCAGAGAGTGGTTGTGGATGGGTCTTGTTCTGCATGGAGGTCGGTAACCAGTGGAGTGCCCCAGGGATCTGTTCTGGGACCCCTGCTGTTTGTCATTTTCATAAATGACCTGGATGAGGAAGTGGAGGGATGGGTTAGTAAGTTCGCCGATGATACAAAGGTCGATGGTGTAGTGGATGGTCTGGAGGGATGTCTGAAGTTGCAGCAGGACATAGACAGGATGCAAGTCTGGGCGGAGAAGTGGCAGATGGACTTCAATGTGGATAAGTGTGTAGTTGTCCATTTTGGCAGGAATAATGGGATGAAGCAGTATAATATCAAGGGTAGGAGTCTTGGCAGTGTTGAGGAGCGGAAGGATCTCGGGGTCCGGGTCCATTAGAACATAGAACATAGAACATAGAACAATACAGCACAGAACAGGCCCTTCGGCCTTCGATGTTGCGCCGACCAAAATAAAAAGCAATGCCCCTCCAAACTAAACCATTCCCTTCTCATCCATATACTTATCCACTAACCTCTTAAACGCCACCAAACTTGGCGCATCTACAACAGCTGCAGGCAGGGCATTCCACTCCCTAATCACTCTTTGAGTAAAGAACCTACCTCTGATATCCGTCCTATAACTCATACCCCTTAATTTAAAGTTGTGTCCCCTCGTGCTAGCTTTCTCCATCCTAGGAAAAAGGCTATCACTGTCCACCCTATCCAAACCTCTAATTATCTTATATGCTTCAATAAGATCCCCCTTAGCCGCCTCCTTTCTAACGAAAACAACCTCAAATCCTTCAACCTCTCTTCATAGGACCTGCCCTCCATACCAGGCAACATCCTGGTAAACCTCCTCTGTACCCTCTCCAATGCCTCCACATCTTTCTTATAATGTGGCGACCAGAACTGCACACAATACTCCAAGTGCGGCCGCACTAGAGTTTTGTACAGCTGCAACATGATGCTGCGGCTCCTAAATTCAATCCCCCTACCAATAAAAGCTAAGACTCCATAAGCCTTCTTAACAACTTTATCCACTTGACTGCCTACTTTCAGGGATCTATTGACACATACACCAAGATCCTTCTGTTCCTCAACACTATTAAGAGCCCTACCATTAGCCCTATACTCTACACATTTATTGTTCCTGCCAAAGTGCATTACCTCACACTTTTCCACATTAAACTCCATTTGCCACCTCTCGGCCCAGCTCTGCAACTTGTCCAAGTCACTCTGTAAACTAAAACACCCCTCTTCACTATCTACCACACCACCAACTTTAGTATCATCTGCAAATTTACTGATCCATCCCTCAATACCCTCATCCAGATCATTTATAAAAATTACAAACAGCAGGGGCCCCAAAACAGACCCCTGAGGCACACCACTCGTCACCGAACTCCACGATGAATATCTCCCATCAACCACCACCCTCTGTCTTCTATCTGCCAGCCAATTCTAATCCAATTAGCTAAATCACCCTCTATTCCACACATCTGCATTTTCTGTAGAAGTCTTCCATGGGCCACCTTATCAAAAGCCTTACTAAAGTCCATATATACTACATCAACCGCCTTACCCCCATCCACCTCTCTGGTCACTTTCTCAAAAAACTCAATGAGGTTAGTAAGGCATGACCTACCCTTCACAAAACCATGCTGACTATCCCCAATCAATTCATTTCTCTCTAAATAACTATAAATCCTATCCCTAATAATTCTCTCCAATACCTTGCCCACCACAGAAGTAAGACTCACTGGCCTATAATTCCCAGGAAGGTCTCTCTTCCCCTTCTTAAACAATGGGACCACATTCGCTATCCTCCAGTCCTCCGGAACCACACCCGTAACCAACGAGGACCTGAAGATCAGAGCCAGAGGCTCTGCAATCTCCTCTCTTGCCTCCCAGAGAATCCTAGGGTAAATCCCGTCCGGCCCAGGGGACTTATCCAACTTCAAACCCTCGAGAATTTCTAACACATCCTCCCTATCTACTACAATACTCCCCAATTTGCAACCCTGTACCTCAGTGCTCTCCACAGCTACATTTCCAGCACTCTGCGTGAATACCGAAGAGAAATATTTATTCAGTGCCTCACCAATCTCTTCAAGCTCCACGCACAACTTCCCACTGCTGAGTCCATTGGACTCTTAAATCTGTCCCACGAGTGGAGGATGTGGTCAAGAAGGCGTACGGTGTACTGGCCTTCATTAATCGAGGAATAGAGTTTAGGAATCAGAAGGTAACGATGCAGCTCTATAAGACTCTTGTCAGACCCCACTTGGAGTACTGTGTGCAGTTCTGGTCACCTCATTATAGGAAGGATGTAGAGGCTATTGAAAGGGTGCAGAGGAGATTTACAAGGATGTTGCCTGGATTGGGAGGCAGGCCTTATGAAGATAGGTTGAGGGAGCTGGGAGTCTTCTCCCTGGAGAGACGAAGGTTGAGAGGTGACCTGATAGAGATTTATAAAATGTTGAGAGGAATAGATAAGGTGGATTCTCAGAGGCTATTTCCCAGGGCTGAAATAGTCGCTACGAGAGGACACAGGTTTAAGGTGCTGGGGGGCAAGTACAGAGGGGATGTTAGAGGTAAGTTTTGGCTGGTGAGTGAATGAAATCGGTTGCCGTTGATGGTGGTAGAGGAAACTCGCTGGGGTCTTTTAAGAGACTTCTGGATGAGTACATGGGATTTAATGGGATTGGGAGTTACAGATAGTTCTATGGCCTGGTAAGTATAGATATGATCGGCACAACTTGTGGGCCGAAGGGCCTGTTTGTGCTGTAGTGTTCTATGTTCTATGTTCTATTCACCCAGGAAGTGAGTTCCACATTTTCACAACTCTCTGAAGATGTTTCTCATGCTCATTGTTTCAAATCTCTGCTATTTAAGCTTCTATCTGTGTTACATACAATAGATTCAAAGAAGAAAGAACAGTATAGCACCGGGAGAGGCCCTTTGGCCCTCCGACCCTGTGCCGATCACATTGTCCGATCTATCTGTTTGTTGATGTGTCTATCCTGACGTGGCTAACGTAACTGCCCCAACCACCTCACTTGGCAGTGCATTCTAGGCTCCAATCACCCTCTGTTTAAAAAAAACTTTCCCCTTATCTTGAACTTGTGACTCTTTGTAATTGTCATTTCTGCCTTGGAAGAAAGCTTCCAACTGTCCATACCCTTCATAATTTTATAAACTTCTATTAGGTCACTCGTCAGCCTTTGTCTTTCCAAGGACAACAATCCCAGTTTATTCAATCTCTCTTCATAAATAATACCCTCCCTACCAGGCAACATCCCGGTAAAGCTTTTCCATACTCTCTCCAAAGCCTCTACATCCTTCTGATAACATGGTGACCAGAATTGGACACAGTATTCCAAATGTGGTCGAACCAATATTTATATAACTGCAACATAATTTGTCAACTTTTCTACTCGATGCCCCTGTTGCGATGAAGGTAAGCGTGTCATACACTTTCCTCACCATCCTCTCCAGCTGTGCTGCCACTTTTAATGGACCTGATCCCAGATCTCTCTCACTGTGTCTATATATTCCTGATGGTTCTGCCATTTATTGAGTAACTCCCCACTACCAAAATGCATCACCTTGCATTTATCACGATTAAATTCCAGCTGCCATTTCATAAAACATAGAACATTACAGCGCAGTGCAGGCCCTTCGGCCCTCGATGTTGCGCCGACCAATGGAACCAATTTTATGACCCTCTATCCTAAACAATTCCAATGTTATCCATATGCCTGTCCACTGCCCATTTGAATGCCCTTAAACTTGACGAGTCCACAACTGCTGCAGGCAGGACATTCCACGCCCTTACCACCCTCTGAGTAAACATAGAACATAGAACATTACAGCACAGAACAGGCCCTTCGGCCTTCGATGTTGTGCCGACCAAAATAAAAAGCAATGCCCCCTCCAAACTAAACCATTCCCTTCTCTTCCATATACTTATCAATTAACCTCTTAAACGCCACCAAACTTGGCGCATCTACAACAGCTGCAGGCAGGGCATTCCACTCCCTAAGCACTCTTTGAGTAAAGAACCTACCTCTGATATCCGTCCTATAACTCATACTCCTTAATTTAAAGCTGTGTCCCCTCGTGCTAGCTTTCTCCATCCTAGGAAAAAGGCTATCACTGTCCACCCTATCTAAACCTCTAATCATCTTATATGCTTCAATAAGATCCCCTCTTAGCCGCCTCCTTCCTAACGAAAACAACCTCAAATCCTTCAACCTCTCTTCATAGGACCTGCCCTCCATACCAGGCAACATCCTTGTAAACCTCCTCTGTACCCTCTCCAATGCCTCCACATCTTTCTTATAATGTGGCGACCAGAACTGCACACAATACTCCAAGTGCGGCCGCAATAGAGTTTTGTACAGTTGCAACATGATGCTGCGGCTCCTAAATTCAATCCCCCTACCAATAAAAGCTAAGACTCCATATGCCTTCTTAACAACTTTATCCACTTGACTGCCTACTTTCGGGGATCTATTGACACATACACCAAGATCCTTCTGTTCCTCAACACTATTAATAGCCCTACCATTAGCCCTATACTCTACACATTTATTGTTCCTGCCAAAGTGCATTACCTCACCCTTTTCCACATTAAACTCCATTTGCCACCTCTCGGCCCAGCTCTGCAACTTGTCCAAGTCACTCTGTAAACTATAACACCCCTCTTCATAAATAATACCCTCCCTATGGTGGGTAGAACCCACCTCTAACATTCGTCCTATAACTACCACCCCTTAATTTAAAGCTATGGCCCCTCGTGTATCCATCTCCACCCGAGGAAAAAGGCTCTCACTATCCACCCTATCTAACCCTCTGATCATCTTATATGTCTCAATTAAGTCACCTCTTAGTCTTCTTCTCTCTGATGAGAATAACTTCAAGTCCCTTAGCCTTTCCTCATAATACCTACCCCTCATACCAGGCAACATCCTGGTAAACCTCCTCTGTACCCTCTCCAATGCCTCCACATCTTTCTTATAATGCGGGGACCAGAACTGCACACAATACTTCAAGTGCGGCCGCACTAGAGTTTTGTACAGTTGCAACATGACGTTGCGGCTCTGAAATTCAATCCCCTACCAATAAAAGCTAAGACTCCATATGCCTTCTTAACAACCTTATCGACTTGACTGCCTACTTTCAGGGATCTATGCACACATACACCAAGATCCCTCTGTTCATCAACACTATTAAGAGTCCTACCATTAGCCCTATACTCTACACATTTGTTATTCCTGCCAAAGTGAATAACCTCACACTTTTCCACATTAAACTCCATTTGCCACCTCTCGGCCCAGCTCTGCAACTTGTCCAAGTCTCTCTGCAAACTATAACACCCCTCTTCACTATCTACCACTCCTCCCACTTTGGTGTCATCCGCAAATTTACTAATCCATCCTTCAATACCCTCATCCAGATCATTTATAAAAATTACAAACAGCAGGGGCCCCAAAACAGATCCCTGAGGTAACCACTTGTAACCGAACTCCATGATGAATAATTTCCCTCAACCACCACCCTCTGTCTTCTATCTGCTAGCCAATTCCTAATCCAATTAGCTAAATCACCCTCAATCCCATACATCTGCATTTTCTGCAGTAGTCTTCCATGGGGAACCTTATCAAATGCTTTGCTAAAATCCATATACACCACATCAACTGCCTTACCCTTATCTACCTCTTTGGTCACCTTTTTAAAAAACTCAATAAGGTTTGTGAGGCACGACCTTCCCTTCACAAATCCATGTTGACTATCCCTAATCAATTCATTTCTTTCTAAATGACTATAAATCCTATCCCTTATAATTCTTTCCAAAACTTTCCCCACTATAGATGTAAGGCTCACTGGTCTACAATTTGCAGGATAGTTTCTGCTCCCCTTCTTAAACAAGGGGACAACATTTGCCATCCTCCAGTCTTCCGGCACTACACCTGTAGCCAACGACGACATGAAGATCAAAGCCAAAGGCTCTGCAATCTCCTCTCTAGCCTCCCAGAGTAACCTGGGATAAATCCCATCTAGCCCAGGGGATTTATCTATTTTCATACTCTCAAGAATAGCTAACACCTCCTCCTGTACGTCTATCCTGTCTCATCTACAACCTGTATCCCAGTATTCTCCCCAACTCCATTGACATTTTCCCTTGTGAAGACTGATGAAAAATATTCATTCAGTGCCTTTCCAATCTCTACAGGCTCCACACACAACTTCCCACTACTGTCTCTGACTGGCCCTAATCTTGCCCTAACCAATCTTTTATTCTTAACATATCTATAAGAAGCTTTAGGGTTCTCCTTAATCCTATCCACCAAAGTCTTCTCATGTCCTCTTCTAGCTCTTCTTATCTTCCTCTTTAGTTCCCTCCTGGCTAATTTATAACTCTCCAGTGCCCTAACCGAGCCTTCACATCTCATCTTTATATAAGCCTCCTTTTTTCTCTTTAGTAGTGAACCAGCTTCCTTAGTACATCACAGTTCCCTGGCTCTACCACTTCCTCCCTGCCTGACAGGTACATATTTATCAAGGACTCGCAGTAGCTGTTCCTTGAATAATTTCCACATTTCAGGTGTTCCCAGCCCCTGCAGTTTCCTACTCCACCCTGTGTATCCTAAATTTCGCCTAATAGCCTCATAATTACCTTTCCCCCAGCTGTAACTTCTTCCCTTCGGTATATGTCTATCCCTTTCCATCACTAAGGTAAACGTAACTAAATTGTGGTCACTATCACCAAAGTGCTCACCTACCTCCAAGTCTAACACCTGGTCTGGTTCATTAGCCAGAACCAAATCCAATGTAGCCTCTCCTCTTGTTGGCCTTTCTACATACTGAATCATAAAACCCTCCTGCACACATTGTACAAAAACTGACCCCTCTAATGTGCTTGAGCTATAACTTTTCCAATCAATATTTGCAAAGTTGAAGTCCCCCATAACAACCACCCTCTTACTTTCACTTCTGTCCAGAATCATCCTTGCAATCCTTTCCTCTACATCTCTAGAACTTTTTGGAGGCCTATAAAAAAACTCCCAACAGAGTGACCTCTCCTTTCCTGTTTCTAATCTCAGCCCAAAATACCTCAATAGACAGGATCACATCAAACGTCCTTTCTGCCACCGTAATACAGTCTTTGACTAACAATGCTGCGCTTCCTCCTCTTCTACCACCTACTCTGCTCCGACTGAAACATCTGAACCCCGGAACCTGCAACATCCATTCCTGTCCCTGTTCTATCCATGTCTCTGAAATGGCCACAATATCAAAGTCCCAGGTACCAATCCAGGCTGCAAGTTCATCCATCTTATTGCGTATTGCTCCTCGAATTGAAATATACACACTTCAAACCACCCTCCCGCCTACCAGTACCCTGCTGAGACCCAGAAACCTTATCCATGACCTCGACATTCCCATTCACATGTACATTTGAGCTGCTCAGGATCCCATTTCTCTGCCCAATTTTCCAGCCCATCTATAGCCTGCTGTATTCTCTGATAATCTTCTTCACTATCTGCAAGTCCACCTGTCTAATCAGGCCAGTACCTCTTCTTCCAGATCATTTATATAAATCACAAACAGCAGAGGTCCCAGTACAGAGGCCTGCAGAATACCACTGGTCACAGATATGCATTCAGAAAGATACCTTTCTACCACTGTGTCTTCTATGGCCAAGCCAGTTCTGTACCCATCTAGCTAGTTCACCCTTGATCCTGTGAGATTTAACCTTTTGCACCAGCCTGCCAGGAGAGACCTTGTCAAATGCTTTACTAAAATCCATGCGGACAACATCCACTGCCTTTCCCTCATCAATCATTTTTGTCACCTCCTCAAAAAACTCAATTAAATTAATGAGATGTGACCTCCCTCATACAAAGAACAAAGAAAATTCCAGCCCAGAAACAGGCCCTTCGGCCCCTCCAAGCCTGCACTGACCATACTGCTCCGAGTGAACTAAAACCCCCTACACTTCCGGGGACCAGATCCCTCTCTTCCCATCCTATTCATGGATTTGTCAAGACGCCCCTTAAAAGTCACTACTATATCTGCTTCCCCCAGCAGCGAGTTCCAGGCACCCACCACCCTCTGTGTAAAAAAATCTGCCTTGTATATCTCCTTTAAACCTTACCCCTCATACCTTACACCTGTGCTCCCTAATAACTGATTCTTCCACCCTGGTGAAAAGCTTCTGATTATCCACTCTGTCCGTGCCCCTCATAATCTTGTGGACTTCTATCAGGTCTCCCCTCAACCTCCGTCATTCCAGTGAGAACAAACCAAGTTTCTCCAACCTCTCCTCATAGCTAATACCCTCCATACCAGGGCACCATCTGGGTAAATCTTTTCTGTACCCTCTCCAAAGCCTCTACATCCTCCTGGTAGTGTGGCGACCAGAATTGAACACTGTATTCCAAGTGTGGCCCAACTAAGGTTCTTGTTAGCAGCAGACCATGCTGTCTGTCGCTAACAATACGATTCAGCTCCAAATGTGTATCGATCCTATTCCTAAGGATCTTCTCCAACAGTTTCCCAATCACTGATGTCAATCTCACCGGTCTATAATTACCCAGGTTATCCTTGTTACTCTTCTTAAATAATAAGACAACATTGATTATCCTCCAAACCTCAGGGACCTCACCAATGGCCAACAGGAAACAAAGATTTCTGTTGAATATTAATTCAATGATAACAAAGAACAGTACATTACAACAACAGCAAAGAGTGACTGAAAAGATGATTAAAAAAGGAAAGATGGAGTATGAGGCTAAACTAGCTCGAAATATCAAAAAGGACAGTAAGAGTTTTTATAAATATACAAAGAATAGGAGAATGGCCAGAATTAATGTAGGACCCTTGGAGGATGAGAGGGGTGGTTTAATAGTGGATGACAGGGATATGGCGGAGACCTTGCATAAGTTTTTTGTGTCGGTCTTTACGGAGGAGGACATAAATAACTTGCCTGAAATTAAGGATAGAAGGGTGGTAGGAGATGAGGTCCTTGATGAGATTATAGTCAGTAGAGAGGTGGTGCTTGATAGGCTAACGGGGCTGAGGGCAGATAAGTCCACGGGACCGGTTGGAATGCATCCCAGGGTCCTCAAGGAAATGGTAGAGGTGATAGCAGATGCCCTGATAATTATCTTTCAAAATTCGCTGGACTCCGGGAAAGTGCTGAAAGATTGGAAAATGGCCAATGTTATGCCGCTGTTTAAAAAAAGTAGCAGACAGAAGGCAGGGAATTATAGGCCAGTTAGTTTAACGTCTGTAGTAGGAAAAATGTTTGAATCTGTCATCAAAGCAGAAATAACAAGGCGCCTGGATACAAACAGTTTGATCAAGCAGACACAGCACCGATTCATTAAGGGGAAGTCGTGCTTGACGAATTTATTGGAGTTCTATGAGGAGAGGCTGAGGGATTTGAGGTTGTTTTTGTTAGAAAGAAGGCGGCTAAGAGGAGACTTTATTGCAACATATAAGATGATTAGAGATTTAGATAGGGTGGACAGTGATAGCCTTTTTCCTCGGATAGAGAAAGCTACCACGAGGGGACATAGCTTTAAATTAAGGGGTGGTAGTTATAGGATGGTGTCAGAGGTAGGTTCTTTACCCAGAGGGTGGTAAAGGTATGGAATGCCCTGCCTGCTGCAGTTGTAGATGCGCCAAGTTTGGTGGCGTTTAAGAGGTTAGTAGATAAGTTTATGGATGAAAAGGGAATGGTTTAGGTTAGAGGTCATTGCTTGTTCCTAATTGGTCGGCGCAACATCGAGGGCCGAAGGGCCTGTTCTGCACTGTAATGTTCTATGTTCTAAGTGACTAGTGCGGTAGATAGAGGGGAACCGATGGATGTGCTGTTTTTGGATTTCAAAAGGCGTTTGATAAGGTGCCTCACAAAAGATTGCTGCAGAAGGTTAGGGTGCAGGGAGTCGGGGGTAGGGTGTTAGACTGGATAGAGGATTGGTTGTCTAATAGGAAGCAGAGGGTAGGTATTAATGGGTGCTATTCTGATTGGCAGCTGGTGACGAGTGGAGTGCCCCAAGGTTCAGCGCTGGGGCCTCAACTATTTACCATTTACATAGACGATCTGGAGGAAGGGGCTGAGTGCAGGGGGACAAAATTTGCTGATGACACGAAGATGAGTGGAAAAGCAAATTGCGTGGAGGGTGTGGAAAGCCTGCAGAGGGATCTGGATAGGTTGAGTGAGTGGGCGAGGACCTGGCAGATGGAGTATAATGTTAGCAAGTGTGAGGTTATCCACTTTGATCGGAATAATGGTAGGAAGGATTACTATTTAAATGGAGAAAAGCTGCAGCATGCGATGGTGCAGAGGGACCTGGGGGTCCTTGTGCACGAATTGCAAAAACCCAGTCTGCAGGTGCAGCAGGTGATTAAGAAGGTGAATGCAATGTTGGCCTTTATAGCGAGGGGGATAGAATATAAAAGTAGGGAGGTTCTGTTACAGCTGTATAGGGTACTGGTGAGGCTGCAGCTGGAGTAGTGTGTGCAGTTTTGGTCGCCGCATTCGAGGAAGGATATATTGGCCTTGGAGGGGATGCAGAGAAGGTTCACTAAGCTGATACTGGAGATGAGGGCGTTGGATTATGAGGACAGACTGAATAGGCTAGGTTTGTACTCTTTGGAGTTTAGAAGGCTGAGAGGGGATCTTATAGAGACATACAAGATAATGAAGGGGATGGATAAGGTAGAGGTTGAGAGACTCTTTCCGCTTAGCAAAGATAGCAGGACTAGAGGGCACAGGCTCCAAATAAGGGGGGTGGGGGATGTGGTTTAGATCAGAGTTGAGGAGGAATTTCTTCACGCAAAGAGTGGTGAATCTTTGAAATTCTCTGCGTGTTGAAGCGGAGGAGGCTTCCTCACTGAATATATTTAAGTCAAGAGTGGATAGGTTTTTGATTGACAAGGGAATTAAGAATTACAGGGAGAAAGCAGGAAAGTGGTACTGAACCACTACAGATCAGCCATGATCTTATTGAATAGTGGGGCAAGTTCGAGGGGCTGAATGGCCCACTCCTGCTCCTATTTCTTATGTTCTTATTACTGGAACAGATCCTTCCGCCCTCCAGCCTGTGCCAATCATGATGCCCGAACTAAAGGAAAACTCTTCTGCCCTTACTCGGTCCCTATCCCTCTATTACCTCCCTATTCATGTACCCATCCAGATGCCTCTTTAATGTTGTTAATGTGCCTGCTTTCACCACCTCCTCATTGTAGACACCCACCACTGTCTGTATGAAAAACTTTCTCTGCACACTCCCTTAAATTCCCCCCGTCACCTTGAACCTATGCCTCCTGTAATTGACACTTCCACCCTGGGAAAAAACCTCTGATTATCCACCCTGCTCAATAACTTTAAAAACTGAATACAGACAAGCTATCAAAATAAATGTTCCAAATCTTATATCTTTGGTATTTGAACTATATTCCCTTCGACAAGGTCATTTCAAAGTGTCATTTAAACCCAAAACACTCTGTTTCTCTTTCCACCGATGCTGCTAGGCCTGCTGAGATTTTCTAGCATTTTCTGTCTCTATTTCAGATTTTCTCTTACCTAATTAAATTTGGTAATTTACAGCTGAAACCCATCGTACAAAGAACCCCCAGCTTTTGTCTTGACACTACGGACTTCCTGCAGAAACTCAGCACACATGGAGCAGTAGAAACAGGGACACTCCTTGTCACAATGGATGTCTCGGCGCTCTACACCAACATCCCCCACGACGATGGTATTGCTGCAACTGCCTCAGTACTCAATGCCAACAACTGCCAGTTTCCAGATGCAATTTTACAACTCATCCGCTTCATCTTGAACCACAATGTCTTCACCTTCAACAATCAGCTTTTCATCCAGACACACGGAACAGCCATGGGGACCAAATTCGCACCTCAATATGCCAACATCTTCACTGCACAGGACCTTCAATCGAGGCTGTACAATAGTTATATCAATGACATCTTTTTCCTTTGGACTCATGGTGAACAATCATTGAAACAACTGTATGATGATAACAACAAGTTCCATCCCACCATCAGACTCACCATGGACTATTCTCCAGAATCAGTTGCATTCTTGGACACACGCATCTCCATCAAGGACGGTCACCTCAGCACCTCACTGTACCGCAAACCGACAGACAACCTCACAATGCTCCACTTCTCCAGCTTCTACCCTAGACACGTTAAAGAAGCCATTCCCCATGGACAAGCCCTCCGTATACACAGGATCTACTCAGATGAGGAGGATCATGACAGACACCTTCAGACGCTGAAAGATGCCCTCGTGAGAACAGGATATGGCGCTCAACTCATCGATCGACAGTTCCGACGTGCCACAGCAATAAACCGCACTGACCTCCTCAGAAGACAAACACGGGATACGGTGGACAGAGTACCCTTTGTTGTCCAGTACTTCCCCGGAGCGGAGAAGCTACGACATCTTCTCCGGAGTCTTCAACATATCATTGATGACGATGAACATCTCGCTAGGGCCATCCCCACCCCCCCACTTCTTGCTTTCAGACAACCGCGCAACCTC
This sequence comes from Sphyrna mokarran, assembly GCA_024679065.1. Classification (NCBI taxonomy): domain Eukaryota; kingdom Metazoa; phylum Chordata; class Chondrichthyes; order Carcharhiniformes; family Carcharhinidae; genus Sphyrna; species Sphyrna mokarran. Next base: position 2,001,397 of record JAGIQG010000006.1, read on the forward strand.
AAACAGATCATTGTTCGCAGCAAACTACCCAACCTTCAGGAGAACAGTGACCACAATACCACACAACCCTGCCACAGCAACCTCTGCAAGACATGCCAGATCATAGACATGGACGACATCATCAAACGTGAGGATACCATTCACCAGGTACACGGTACATACTCTTGCAACTCGGCCAACGTTGTCTACCTAATACGTTGCAAGAAAGGATGTCCCGAAGCATGGTACATTGGGGAGACCATGCAGACACTACGACAGCGGATGAATGAGCATCGCTCAACAATCACCAGGCAAAACAGTTCCCTTCCTGTGGGCGAACACTTCAGCAGTCATGGGCATTCGGCCTCCGATGTTCATAGAACATAGAACAATACAGCACAAACAGGCCCTTTGGCCCACGAGTTGTGCCGATCACATCTACCAATCCACAGACCTATCTATAACCCCCTATCCTATTCTTTTCCATATACTCATCCAGAAGTCTCTTAAAAGACCCCAGTGAGTTTGCCTCAACAACCTCCGACGGCAGTCGGTTCCATTCACTCACCACCCTCTGAGTGAAAAACCTACCCCTGACATCTCCTTTGTATTTGCTTCCCTGCACCTTAAATCTGTGTCCTCTCGTAGTGACCACTTCCGCTCGGGGAAACTCTCTGAGAGTTCACCCTATTTATCCTCTCAACATCTTATAAACCTCTATCAGGTCACCTCTCAACCTACATCTCTCCAGTGAGAAGAGTCCCAGCTCCCTCAACCTGTCTTCATAAGGCCTGCCTCCCAATCCAGGCAGCATCCTTGTAAATCTCCTCTGAACTCTCTCAATAGCCTCTACGTCCTTCCTATAATGAGGCGACCAGAACTGCGCACAATACTCCAACTGGGGTCTGACAAGAGTCTTATAGAGCTGCATCATTACCTCCTGACTCCTAAACTCTATTCCTCGATTAATGAAGGCCAGTACACCGTACGCCTTCTTGACCACTTCCTCCACCTGCGAGGCCGATTTAAGAGTCCTATGGACCCGGACCCCGAGATCCTTCTGCTCTACAACACAGCTAAGATTCCTACCCCTTATATTGTACTCCTTCATCCCATTATTCCTGCCAAAATGGACCACTACACATTTATCCGCGTTGAAGTCCATCTGCCACTTCTCCGTCCAGTCTTGCATCCTGTCTATGTCCCGCTGCAACTTTTGGCATCCCTCCAGACCATCCACAACACCACCGACCTTTGTATCGTCGGCGAACTTACTAACCCATCCCTCCACTTCCTCATCCAGGTCATTTATGAAAATGACAAACAGCAGGGGTCCCAGAACAGATCCCTGGGGCACTCCACTGGTTACCGACCTCCATGCAGAACAAGACCCATCCACAACCACTCTCTGCCTTCTGCCGGCAAGCCAGTTCTGGATCCACGAGGCCAAAGCCCCTTGGATCCCATGCCCTCTCACCTTCTCCAGAAGCCTTGCATGGGGACCTTATCAAACGCCTTACTAAAGTCCATGTACACTACGTCCACCGCCCTTCCTTCGTCAATGTGTTCAGTCACATTTTCGAAGAACTCAACTAGGCTCGTAAGGCATGACCTGCCCTTGACAAAACCATGCTGACTATTTCTAATCAGTCAAACTTCTCCAAATGTTCATACATCTTATCCCTCAGAAGCCTCTCCATCAGCTTACCAACCACTGAAGTCAGACTCACCGGTCGGTAATTTCCTGGACTATCCCTGTTCCCTTTCTTAAAGATAGGAACCACATCCGCAATCCTCCAATCCTCCGGAACCTCTCCCGTTTCCATGGACGACACAAAGATCATCGCCAGGGGCTCTGCAACCACTTCCCTCACCTCCCACAATAACCTGGGGTACATCCCATCCAGTTCCTGCGACATGTCTATCTTGATACTTCGGTAAATGTTCTTCAAGGGGGCCTTCACGACACATGACAGCGCAGAGTCGCTGAGCAGAGACTGATAGCCAAGTTCCGCACACATTAGGACGGTCTTAACAGGGATCTTGGCTTCATGACACACTATCTGTAACCCCCATGACTTGCCTGGGTTAGCAAAAAACCTCACTTACTGTGCTGTCTGGAGACAACACACATCTCTCTAACCTGTGCTCAGTGCCTCTTCCAGTCACATTGTTAGCCACCTTAAGACTTGAATAGCAGGTTAGGTGTAAGGATTTGCATTCTAATCAGCAATCTGTAAACTGTCTGTGTGGATATGTGTGATTTTGGAGACCAGAACACCTCATTCGCCTGACAAAGGCTCGAAAGCTTGTGAGTTTACTATCAAATAAATCGGTTGGATTTGAACCTGGTGTTGTCAGACCTCTTACTGAATTTATAGCTACACACATGATTCCCACTTGTCCTATTGGTGGGTGAGTGGAATCGGCTCCCAATGGTGGTGGTACAGGCAAACTCGCTGGGGTCTTTTAAAAGACTTCTGGATGAGTATGTGGGATTTAATGGGATTGTGAGTTACAGATAGTTTTATAACCTGGATCGGCACAACTTGTGGGCCGAAGGGCCTGTTTGTGCTGTAGTGTTCTATGTTCTAAGAACATAAGAAATAGGAGCAGGAGTCGGCCATCCAGCCCCTTGAGCCTGCCCTGCCATTCAATAAGATCATGGCTGATCTGAAGTGGATCAGTTCCACTTCTCTGCTTTATTCCCATAATCTTTAATTCCCTTGTCTATCAGAAATCTATCTACCTGTGACTTAAATATATTCAGTGAGTTCACTTCAACAGGCAGAGAATTCCAGAGACTCACCACCCTCTGAGAGAAGAAGTTCCTCCTCAAATCTGATCTAAATTGCACCCCCCCCTTATTTTGAGGCTGCACCCTCTAGTTCTATTTTTCTTTCTAAGCGGGAAGAATCTACCTCTATCCTATCCATCCCCTTCATTATCTTTATGTCTCTATAAGATCTTCCCCCCACCTCAGCCTTCTAAACTCCACTGAATACAGACCCAATCTACTCAATCTCTCCTCATAAGCTAATCCCCTCATCTCCTGTATCAGCTTAGTAAACCTTCTCTGCACCCCCTCCAAGGCCAATATATTCTTCCTCGAATGCGGAGACCAAAACTGTACACAGTACTCCAGCTGCAGCCTCACCAGTACCCTATACAGCTGTAACAGAACCTCCCTACTTTTATATTCTATCCCCCTCGCTATAAAGGCCAACATTGCATTCGCCTTCTTAATCACCTGCTGCACCTGCACACTGTGTTTTTGCGATTCGTGCACAAGGACCCCCAGGTCCCTCTGCACCGTCGCATGCTGCAGCTTTTCTCCATTTAAATAGTAATCCTTCCTACCATTATTCCTACCAAAGTGGATAACCTCACACTTGCTAACATTATACTCCATCTGCCAGATCCTCACCCACTCACTCAACCTATCCAGATCCCTCTGCAGATTTTCCACATCCTCCACGTAATTTGCTTTTCCACTCATCTTCGTGTCATCAGCAAATTTCATCACCCTGCACTCAGCCCCTTCCTCCAGATCGTCTATGTAAATGGTAAATAGTTGAGGCCTCAGCACTCTCTGCTTCCTATTAGATAACCAATCCTCTCTCCACGCTAACAGCTTACCCCCGACTCCCTGCACCCTAACCTTCTGCAGAAATCTTTTGTGAGGCACCTTATCAAATGCCTTTTGGAAATCTAAAAACACCACATCCACCGGTTCCCCTCTGTCTATCACACTAATCACTTCTTCATAAAAATCCAGTAAATTCATTAAATACAACTTCCCCTTCACGAATCCATGCTGTGTCTGTTTGATTAAACCGTTCTTTTCTGGATGTCCTGCTATTTCTTCTTTGATGATGGATTCTAGCATTTTTCTAACTAAAGACGTTAAACTAACCGGCCTATAATTCTCTGCCTTTTGTCTGCTACCTTTTTTTAAACAGCGGTGTAACATTAGCCGTTTTCCAATCTTTCGGCACTTCCCCAGAGTCCAGCGAATTTTGATAAATAATAACTAAGGCATCCTCTATCACCTCTGCCATTTCTTTCAGGACCCTGGGATGCATTCCATCCAATCCCAGGGACTTATCTACCTTCAGTCGATCAAGCATTACCTCTCTAGAGACAGTAATCGCATTATGGACCTCCTCTCCTCCCATCCTTCTGTCTTTAATATCCAGCAAACTATTTGTGTTCTCCTCCATGAAGACCAATACAAAAAACTTATTTAAAGCCTCAGCCATTTCCTCGTTACCCATAACTTTATGTGAAGCCTTTGCTTTATAATATCTTGCATTCAATTTTAAAGCTTTGAAAACATCCAAGAATCATCCACGGGTGAGGTGCGTGAAGATTGGAGAGTGGTAAATGTTGTGCCTTTGTTTAAAAAGGGCTGCAGGGAAAAGCCTGGGAACTACAGACCAGTGAGCCTCACATCTGTGGTGGGTAAATTGTTGAAAGGTATTCTGAGATAGGATTCAGAGACATGGGGACTGATTAGGGACAATCAACATGGCTTTGTGAGGGGAAAATCATGTCTCACAAATTTAACTGAGTTTTTTGAAGGGGTAACCAAGAAGGTAGATGAGGGCAGTGCAGTTAATGTTGCCTACATGGACTTTAGCAAGGCCTTTGACAAGGTACCGCATGGTAGGTTGTTGCATAAGGTTAAATCTCACAGGATCCAGGGTGTGGTATCTAAATGGATACAAAATTGGCTTCATGAAGCCAAAGGGTGGTTGTAGAGAGTTGTTTTTCAAACTGGAGGCCTGTAACCAGCGGTGTGCCTCAGGGATCAGTGCTGGGCCCACTATTATAAGAACAAAGAACAAAGAACAAAACAGCACGGGAAACAGGCCCTTCGGCCCAACGAGCCCGCGCCGCCACCCTGATGTTCCCACCTCTACCCGTGATCCCTGTCCATGTTTATAGATCTATGGATTAAAAACCAAATTTGAGACAATTTAGGGAGAATTTGTTTTGCCAATTAGCCTAAGAGCACATCTTTGGGATGTGGGAGGAAACCGGAGCTCCCGGAGAAAACCCACGCAATCACGGGGAGAATGCGCAAACTCCCACAGACACAGGCCCAAATCCATGTATCTGCACAGCACAGCGATAGTCACTGAACTGTCGTGTTGCCCATCAAATGGTCCAGGTCAAGCGTACACTAACGATGTGAAGCGCTAGGATACTCTCGAAAAAAATCCAAGAGCAGCCCTCTCACGACCCATCGCGTGTATGTCCCTCGTTAGACAACAAGGTGGACCAAAGCACCTGTAGGATAAAAACAAGTACATCAATATCATCATCTATTTACACACTTCCCAGGGACTCCCAAGGCTCATGATCCCTATTTTAAATCATGATCCCTATTTTGTTTGTCATTTATATTAATGATTTGGATGAGAATATAGGAGGCATGGTTAGTAAGTTTGTAGATGACACCAAGATTGGTGGCATAGTGGACAGTGAAGAAAGTTATCTCCAATTGTAACGGGATCTTGATCAATTGGACCAGTGGGCTGACAAATGGCAGATAGAGTTTAATTTAGATAAATGTGAGGTGATGCATTTTGGAGATTAAACCAGGGCAGGACTTACTCAGTTAATGGGAGGCGTTGGGGAGAGTTACAGAACAAAGAGATCTCGGGGTTACAGGTTCATAACTCCTTGAAAGTGGAGTCACAGGTGGACAGAGTGGTGAAGAAGGCATTCAGCTGCTTGGTTTCATCATCAGAACATTGAATACAGGGGTTGGGACGTCTTGTTGAAGTTGTACAAGACATTGGGAAGGCCACACTTGGAATACTGTGTACAATTCTGGTCAGTCTATTATAGAAAGGATATTATTAAACTAGAAAGAGTGCAGGAAAAGATTTACTCGGATGCTACCGGGACTTGATGAATTGAGTTATAAGGAGAGGCTGGATAGACTGGGACTTTTTTCTCTGGAGTGTAGGAGGCTGAGGGGTGATCTTATAGAGATCTATAAAATAATGAGGGGGCACAGATCAGTGAGATAGTCAATATCTTTTCCCAAAGGTAGAGGAGTCTAAAACTAGAGGGTACAGGTTTAAGGTGAGAGGGGAGAGATACAGAAGTGTCCAGAGGGGCAATTTTTACACCCAGAGGGTGGTGAGTGTCTGGAACAAGCTGCCAGAGGCAGTAGTAGAGGCTGGTACAATTTTGTCTTTTAAAAAGCATTTAGATAGTTACATGGATACGATGTGTATAGAGAGATACGGGGCAAATGCGGGCAATTGGGATTAGCTTAGAGTCTTTCAAAACAAAAGGGCAGCACGGATAAGTTGGGCTGAAAGGCCTGTTTCCGTGCTGTAAAATCTATGATTCTATAAGTGTAGGTCAGGTGGAATATCCAGAGAGATGGTTTAGATTTTCACCCTTGAGACATGCAGGGATACACTAACAGGAAAGGTTTGGATGGAGATTGAGGCAGGGATTGAACTCACTGTAAATCTTCTTGGGTTTGGAACACTGGTAGCTGAGTTTCTGAAAGTCAAATTCAATAGTGTTAATTGTGAGTATTATACACTTCAAATATCGCAATATTTCTGTCTCCTTCAGAATGAACATAACATCCCGATTTCCTCTCAATCCCCCATCCCTCACCATTCCACCAAACTTGCACCCCTCCCTTACCCCCTGTAACCTCTACTGAGCCCCTGTAATCTCCAATGTCCCCCCCACGCCCTGTAACCCCCGCCCTCTGAGCCCCTGTAATCCCCCTGCCCTCTGAGCCCCTGTAATCCCCTCCCCCAGTCCCTGTAATCCCTCTCCCCAGCGCCTATCCTCTCCCCACCCCCTGTAATAACCTCCCCCAGCCCCTGTAATTCCCTCCCCCAGCCCCTGTAATCACCCTCCCCCAGCGCCTGTAATCCCCCTGCTTCCTGAGCCCTGTAATCCCCCCTGCCCTCTGAGCCCCTGTAATCCCCCTCCCCAACCCTGTAATCCCCCTCCCCTCACGTCCTGTAATCCCCCTCCCCCACCCCTGTAATCCCCCTGCCCTCTGACCCCTGTAATCCCCCTCCCCCAGCCCCTGTAATCCCCCCTGCCTCTGAGCCCCTGTAATCCCCCTCCCCCAGCCCCTGTAATCCCCCTCCCTTCACGCCCTGTAACCCTGCCCTCTGAGCCCCTGTAATCCCCCTCCCCCAGCCCCTGTAATCCACTCCCCTCACACCCTGTAATCTTCACTGCTCCCCATCTCTGGAATCCTCACTGCCCCCTCCACAACGCCTGTAATTGTCACTACCCCCCACCCCTGTAATGCCCCCCCCCCACCTCCTGTGATCCTCACTGCCCCCTCCCCCACACTCCCTGACCCTCCCTATCTGATATACCCCTTTCCACTTGCTGGCCACTCTCAGGGTCACCAAGTAATCTCTGTCCAACTCCAGTGCGGCGTTTTTATATCCACCAATATCAGTTCCATCTCCGATGGTCACTACTGTTTCCGGGGCTGTCCCTGGAAGCTGCAGGCTGATGTACCGGCGATGAGGAATTCTGGGGTCAAAACCGCTGATCGAAGGATCTTCACAGGGCAGCTGTGAGCCCCGAATTCTCTCTACAAGAATCTGATAGAAACTGAAAATACAATCCAATAAAACAGGCTGTGAGCATCAGGAAACAGTCACTGGCCCCTCACTGAGCATAGAGAGAGAAGGAGAGACAGAGAGACACAGAGAGATAGAGACACAGAGAGAGACACACAGTGAGAAAGAGAGACAGAGAGAGAGACACAGTGAGAGACACAGAGAGAAACACAGAGAGAGACAGGGTGAGAGACAGGGTGAGAGACAGGGTGAGAGACAGGGTGAGAGACAGAGAGATACGGCGAGAGACAGAGAGAGAGAGACAGAGAGAGAGACAGAGAGATACAGAGAGACACAGAGAGAGACACAAAGAGACAGAGTGAGAGACACAGAGACACAGAGAGACACAGCGAGAGACACAGAGACAGAGAGAGAGACACACAGTGAGAGACATAGTGAGACACAGAGAGAGAGACACAGTGAGAGACACAGAGAGAGAGAAAGAGAGACACACACACACAGAGACACAGTGAGAGACACAATGAGGGACACAATGAGAGACACACAGAGACACAGAGAGAGAGAGAGAGATGCAGAGAGAGAGACAGAGAGAGAGAGAGAGGGGCACAGTGAGAGGTACAGAGAGAAACACAGAGAGAGACACAAAGAGAAAGAGAGAGAAGAGACACATAGAGAGAGGACAAAAGAGTATGAGAGAGAGAGAGAGAGAGAGAGATGGTGAGAAGCATAAAGAGACTAAAAGTGGCTGAAGAGAGAGTTATCTTTCAAAACCCAGCTAGTTTATCAGTAATTGGAAAATTTTATTGCATTAGTAGACTTTATTAGTGAGCATTGGATATAATTAAGACAACCTTCATAACTCACTGTTCCATCCCAGGCAGTGTCCTGGTGAATCTTCTCTACATCCCCTCCAGTTCCGATACATCCTTCCGATAATGTGGCGACTCCCAGAACTGCACACAGTGTTCCAGCTGGTACAGTGTCTTTTACAATTCCATCATAACCTCTCTTATCTTCACAACCTCGGCTAATAAAGTCAAGTATCCCATATAACCCTCTTCATCACCTTATCCCCCTGTCCTGTTACCTTCAGGGATCTTTAGACCCGTAGCCCAAGGTCCCTCTAGTCCTCTGTACTTCCCAGCCTCCTGCCATTCATTCTGTATTCCTTTGGATCAAAAATGGATCAGTTCACTCTCTGTAGGGTTAAATTCCATTGGTTGCTGTTCTGTCCATCTGACCAGCCCATCTATATCATCCTGTAATCTAAGGCTTTCCCCCTCACTATTTACCAACAATATTTGTTTGTTCTGTGAAGTTAGTGATCAGTCCCTCTGTATTCACACCTAGATCATTAATGTACACACAAACCGGGGAACACCGGGGACACAGGCTTCTATTCACACTAACAACCTTCTACCATCTCCCTCAGCTTCCTGTCATTCAGCCAATTCTGGATCCAAATTGCCCTGGATTCCACAGGTTTTTAATCTTCTTGACCAGTCTCCATGCAGGATCTTGTCAAAAGCCTTATTGAAATCCACATAGACTACGTCACCTGCACTGCTCTCCTCTACAGACTGGTCACCTCCACAAAAATTCAATCACGTTTATTAGCTCTGACATCCCCTGACAAAGCCATGCTGACTCTTCTTGATTAATCCTTGTCTCTCCAAGTGGAGATTAATTCTGTCCCTCAGAATGTTTCCCAATCATTTTCCAATCACTGTTAGACTCACTGGACTGGAATTACCTGGGTTTTCCCTACTTCCCTTCTTTAATAATGGGACCACATTATCCTCCAGTCCTCCAGCACCACTTCTGTAATGTGGAGATGCCAGTGTTGGACTGGGGGTAAACACAGTAAGAAGTCTCACAACACCAGGTTAAAGTCCGACAGGTTTATTTGGTAGCACGAGCTTTTGGAGTACTGACTCACCTGATGAAAGAGCCTGAGACTCGGAAAGCTTGTACTGCCAAATAAAACTGTTGGACTTTAACCTGGTGTTGTGAGACTTCTTATTGTACCTCTCCTCTAGTCAGAGAGATAGAGACTGACAGAGAGAGAGAGAGACAGACAGACAGAGAGACAGAGAGATGAAAGATGAGAGAGAGAGAGAGAGAGAGAGACAGAGACAGAGAGAGAGGTGAGAGAAAGAGAGAGAGAGACAGAAAGAGAGAGAGAGAGACAAAGACAGAGAGAGAGGGAGAGAGCTAGTGATTGAGGAGACAGAGAGAGAGAAAGACAGTGAGAAAGAGACAGAGAAACGAGAGATACAGAGAGCAAGAGAGACAGGAAGCAAGAGACACAGTGAGCGAGAGGCAGAGAAAGAGAGAGAGAAAGAGAGAGACAGACAGAGAGAGAGAGACAGTGAGAGAGAGAGAGAGGCAGAGGGACAGAAACAGAGAAACAGAAAGTGAGAGACAGAGAGAGAGAGATGGGGACAGTGTGTGAGAGAGAGAGAGAGAGACACACACAAATAGAGAGACAGCAAGAGAGACAGAGAGAGAGAGACAGAGAGAGCCACAGTGAGGGAGACAGCAAGGGAGACAATGAGGGTAGTTGGCAAGGTACACGGCAAAGGACATCACGCGGGAGATGGTGAGGGAGACGGTGAGAGAGATGGTGAGAGAGATGGCAAGAGAGGCACTGAGAGAGACAGAGAGAGACAGAGACTGACAGACAGAGAGAAAGACAGCAAGAAAGTGAGAGACAGAGAGACAGAGATAGTGAGGGCGGAGAGAAAGACAGTGAAACTGAGAGAGAGAGAGAAAAAGTGCAAAGAGGAATTTAAGAAAAACAGCGTAGAAAACACAGATTTTAAGACTAACCTGATTGGTGTACAGGCTGGTGATACTGGCTTGAAGGAAACAATGACCGTGGAGTCTGTGATTTTAGAGATGGAGAGGGGAACGATTGGCAGTGGATCTGTAAAAAATGATGTGGAACTGTGAGCAATGCCCAGAATACTGCATTCAGGAACCAGCTAGCGAGCAGTCCATATTCCACTGGCTGATGTGCAATGAGAAGGGATTAGTTGACAATCTAGTTGTAGGAAAACTTTGGGAGTGAGTGACCATGATGTAGAGATGCTGGGGTTGGACTGGGGTAAACACAGTAAGAAGTCTGGCAACACCAGGTTTAAATCCAACCAATTTATTTCATAGTTAACGCACAAGCTTTCGACTTGTGTGAAACACTCTCTTGAGTTCCCAGCTCTGCCTTTGTATCTTCAGCAGCTGAGGGAGAGTCTTTTCCAGAGGCTTGGTATTTAGCTGGGGGCCAGGTGTGTCCTGGGATCCAGCAGATTTCGAACTGCCCACTCCCTGGGACATTCCTGCCTCCACCAGCTGTGTGGTGCTCACCAGACATAGTGATTCAGAAGCCTGTCTGCTAATCTCATCCAGTAAGGTGAATGAGGTGTTCTGATCTCCAACAGCACACATACCAGCACAGACAGTTTACAGATTACTGATTAGAATTAGTAAGTGAGGTTTTTTGCTAACCCAGGCAAGTCATGGGGGTTACAGATAGTGTGACATGAAGCCAAGATTCCTGTTAAGACCATCCTCATGTGTGCGGAACTTGGCTATCAGTCTCTGCTCAGCGACTCTACGCTGTCGTGTGTCATGAAGGCCCCCTTGAAGAACGTTTACCCAAAGGTAAACCTCCCTTACTGTGCTGTCTGGAGACAATACACATCTCTCTAACCTGTGCTCAGTGCTCCTTCCACTCACATTGTTAGTCACTTTAAGACTTGAATAGCAGGTTAGGTGTAAGGATTCGCATTCTAATCAGTAATCTGTAAACTATCTGTGCTGATATGCGTGCTGTTGGAGACCAGAACACCTCATTCGCCTGACAAAGGCCATAAAGCTGAAAGCTTGTGAGTTCACTATCAAATAAATCAGTTGGATTTAAAACTGATGTTGTCAGACTTCTTACAGTGAGTGACCATAACAGTATATAAGAACATAAGAAATAGGATCAGGAGTGGGCCATCCAGCCCCTCGAGCCTGCCCCGCCATTCAATAAGATCATGGCTGATCTGAAGTGGATCAGTTCCACTTTCCCGCTTTCTCCCCATAATCCTTAATTCCCTTGTCTATCAGAAACCGATCTACCCGTGACTCGGGTAGATAGTGATGTAGTTGATTCTGTGAAGAGGGTCCTCAACGTATTGCTCCAGAAATCACCCCGTTTACACTCCAGAAATTCCTTCTCTGTTGTACTGTGCCTAATTTGACTCTCCCAATCTATCTGCAGATTAAAGTCACCCAAAATCACAGATGTTCCTTTAACACATGCATCTCTGATTTCCTGTCTGTTACTTTTCCCAAAATTTCCACTACAGTTTGGTGGTCTGTATACTACCCCCAGCAATGTTTTTTGTCCCCTGTTTTTCATCTCGATCCACACAGATCCCACAGCATCTATGCTAAAATCTTTCTTCAATATCATATCAACATTATCTTTAATCAACAATACAACTCCACCACCTTTTCCTTTCTGTCTGTCTCTCCTAAACACTGAATACACTTGATGTTTGGTTCCCATCCTTGGTCACCTTGGAGTCACGTCTCCGTAATGCCAATTACATCACACCTCTTTACATCTATGAGAGCACGATTGCTTGGAACACAAAAAAACTGTCAATAAAAGTTTCTATAAGTATGTGAAGAGAAAAAGATTGGTCCCTTATAGTCAGAAACAGGAAAATGTGTAACAAAGGACAAAGAAATGGCCAAGTAGTTGAATCCATACTTTGGTTCTGTCTTCACAAAAGAGGACACAAATTAGATGCCAGAAGTGTTGGGAAATGTAAGATTTAGTGAGAAGAAAGAATTGAGGGAGATCAAGATTAGCAGAGAAATGGTGCTGGGAAAATTGATGGAATTGAATATGGATAAATCCCCAGGACTGGATAATCTACATCCCAAAATACTTTAATGAAATGGCTGTACAAATAGTGGATGCATTGGTGATCATCTTCCGGGATTCTATAGACTCTGGAACAGTCCCTCCACATTGAAGGGGAGTGAATGTAACCCCACTTATAATAAGGGAGAATTGTAGAATCTTAGAATCCTTATGGTGCAGAAACAGGCCATTTGATCCATTGAGTCTGTGCTGACTCTCTTTGATGCAACATCGGACCCAGACCTATCCCCATAACCCCATTACCGCACTAATCTCCCTAACCAATATATCTTTGGACACCAAGGGGCAATTTAGCACGGCCAATACACCTAACCCACACATCTTTGAACTGTGTGAGGAAACTGGAGCACCCAGAGGAAACCCATTCAGACATGGGGGGAACATGCAGACTCCACACAGACAATGAACCCAAGACCGGAATTGAACCTGGGTTCCTGGTGCTGTGAGGCAGCAGTGTGCCGCAGTGAGAAAACAGCGAATTATAGACCAGTAAGCCTGATGTCAGTCATGGGGAAATTTCCAGAATTTCATTAAAGATTTTATAGCAAAACTCTTGGTAAACAGTGTCAGGATTGAATAGAATAACATGGGTTTATGGAAGGGAAATTATTCTTTGATAATATAACCAATAGAGTTGATGAGGGGGAGTCAGAGAGTGGGGTCTATTTCAGAAAGCTTTCAACATAGGTTAGTGTGTAAAATTAAAGCAGATGGGAGGGGGTGATATTGAGATGGATGGAAAACTGACTGGGAGACAAAGATTAGGAATAAACTGGTTTCTTTCCAATTGGCAGGCAGTGATTGGTGGGATATGAGAGGGATCAGCACTGGGACCTCGCTGTTCACAACATAATTTAATGATGTAGATGAGGGAACTAAATGCATTATCTCCAAACTCACAGGTGGCACACAGCTGGGTGGGAGGGTGAGCTGTGAGGAGGATATAGAGATGTTTCAATGTGATTTGGACAGGCTGTGGGTGTGAGTATCTGCATGGCTGATTCGATTTAATTTGGATAAATGTGAGGTTATCCAATGGGAAGACAGATTACTATCAAAAAGATTAAAAAGCACCCGGATGAACAGTTGGCACATCATTAGCATTCAGTTCCACGGGCCAAGAGCTGGCAAATGGGATTAGTTAAAGTTTATTTATCAGTATCACAAGTAGGCTTACATTAACACTGCAATGAAGTTACTGTGAAAATCCTCTAGTTGCCACACTTCAGCACCCATTCGGGTACACTGAGGGAGAATTTAACATGGCCAATGCCTCTAACCGGCACATCTGTGGACTGTGGGAGGAAACTGGAATCCGCCTCCTCCAGAGGAAACCCACGCAGACATGGGGAGAATGTTCAGACTCCACACAGATCAGCTGTAGACTCACATTCTGATCAGTGTTTTGTAAAACTGAGTGTGTGCATTTATATGGCCTGTTTGTGAGCAGAACTCCCCACTCACCTGACAAAGGGACAAACCCTAAAAGCTTGTGGGTTTTCTATCAAATAAACTTGTTGGACTTTAACCTGGTGTTGTGAGACTTCTTATTATTCTTTGACCGAGCCAATTTTGTATCCACCTTGTCAGCTCACCTCTGATCCCATATAACTTCACCTTCTGCCCCAGTCTGCCATGAGGGACCTTGCCAAAGGCCTTACTGATGTTCATTTAGACAACATCCACTGCCCTAACCTCATCAATCATCTTCATCACTTCCTCGAAAAGCTCGATCAAGTTAGTGAGACACGACCTCCCCCTCACAAAACCATGTTGCCTCTCACTAATACGTCCACTTATTTCCAAGTGGGAATTAATTCTGTCTTGAAGAATTGTCTCCAATAATTTCCCTCCCACTGATGTAAGGCTCGCCAACCTGTCATTACCTGGATTATTTTTGCTACCATTCTTAAACAAAGGAACAACATTGGCTATTCCCAATCCTCTGGGACCTCCCCTGTAGCCAGTGAGGATACAAAGATTTCTCTCAAGGCCCCAGCAATTTCCTCCCTTGTCTCTCTCAGTATTCCGGGGTATATCCCATCAGGCCCTGGGGACTTGTCTACCTTAATGTTTCTCAAGAATCCCCATACCTCCTCCTTTTTGATCTCAATATGATTCAAACTGTTCACACATCCCCAGAGGGTGGTGAGGGTCTGGAATGTGCTGCCTGGGAGGGTGGTGGAGGTGAGATGCCTCACATCCTTTAAAAAGTACCTGGATGAGAACTTGGCTCATCGTAACATTCAGGGCCATGGACCAAGTTAACATGGATAACATGAATAGGTGGATGAATAATAAATGTGTAGAGTATAGGGTTAATGGGAGGACTCTTAATAGTGTTGATGAACAGAGGGATCTTGGTGTATTTGTGCATAGATCCCTGAAAGTAGGCAGTCAAGTCGATAAGGTTGTTAAGAAGGCATATGGAGTCTTAGCTTTTATTGGTAGGGGGATTGAATTTCGGAGCCGCAACGTCATGTTGCAACTGTACAAAACTCTAGTGCGGCCGCACTTGGAGTATTGTGTGCAGTTCTGGTCCCCACATTATAAGAAAGATGTGGAGGCATTGGAGAGGGTACAGAGGAGGTTTACCAGGATGTTGCCTGGTATGGAGGGCAGGTCTTATGAAGAGAGGCTGAGGGATTTGAGGTTGTTTTCGTTAGAAAGAAGGCGGCTAAGAGGAGACCTTATTGAAACATATAAGATGATTAGAGATTTAGATAGGATGGACAGTGATAGCCTTTTTCCTAGGATGGAGAAAGCTAGCACGAGGGGACACAGCTTTAAATTAAGGGGTGGTAGTTATAGGATGGATATCAGAGGTAGGTTCTTTACCCAAAGGATGGTAAGGGTATGGAATGCCCTGCCTGCGTCACTTGTAGATGCGCCAAGTTTGGTGGCGTTTAAGAGGTTAGTAGATAAGTTTATGGATGAAAAGGGAATGTTTTAGGTTAGAGGGTCATTGCTTTTTCTTAATTGATCAGCGCAACATCGAGGGCCGAAGGGCCTGTTCTGCGCTGTAATGTTCTATGTTCTAAGTGCTGGGAAATGGGATTAGGTGGGCAGGTCAGGGCTGTTCATGTAACAGTGCAGATTTGATGGGCCAAAGGGTCTCTCCTGCATTGCAGGGTTCTGTGATTCTGTGGATCAAGGGATATGGGAAGAAAAGGGAATCAGGATTTGAGTTGGATGATCAGCTATGATCAAAATGAATAGTGAAGCAGGCTTAAAGGGCGAAATGGCCTCCTCCTGCTTCTAATTTCTTTCTCATCACAGTCCTGAAAATGTTATCATTATCCTCAGACTGTGACCCCCCCCCCCCCGGTTCTGGACTCCCCCACCATTGGGACCATCCTCCCTGCATCTTCCCTGTTTAGTCCTGTTAGAATTTTAAGTCTCCATGAGATCCCCCCTTCATTTGTCTGAACTCCAGCAAAAACAATCCTAATCTAGTCCCTCTCTCCTCATACATCAGTCCCACCATCCCCGGAATCAGCCTGGTAAACCTTCGCTGCACTCCCCTAAGAGCAAGAACATCCTTCCCCAGAAAAAGAGACCAAAACTGTACACAATACTCTAGGTGTGACCCTCACCAAGATCCTGTATAACTGCAACAACAACATATCCCTGCTCCTGTATTGGGAACTGGAAGCTTCTGCATCTTTCCCAAAAATGACTTTTTGTCTATATAATTTCTCATCTTAACCTAAACTGCTTCTACATCCTGGTTTGCTGAACACGGGTCATTTCTCTCTATCACTGATTAACGAAGCCACCCCTCCACCCATTCTTAACTTCCTGTCCTTCCGCAATGTCACACATCCTTCCAGATTTTGGTCCCAATCAATGTTCTCCTTTAACCATGTCTGCTATGATTATCAAATCATTCTTACTCATTTCTATTTGTGCTGTCACTTCCCCTATTTAATTTCAAATGTTACATCTATTTCGATATGGAGCTTTTAGTTTTATCCTTTAATTATTTTTGGCACATTTAGCCTTGTCTGCTGATTTAGATTTCTATTCTCTTTCCCTTGCTGCCACAAACTGTTTATCATTTTACACATTATTTACCTTCCTCTCTTGCCTTGTCTCTACTCTTTGGTATAATCACAACTTTCCAAATTTGATCCCTTACTCCCAATATTGAGTTTAGAATCCTCCTGACTTCTCTCATTTCACAGAGAACACCAGGTCCACCTCAAAAAAGGGTCCCATTTTCTCCAGTGCCGATAGCAGTGAGCCAGGAGTCATAGACCACTTCTTCCTGCCAGGTTTTGAGCTGTTTTTCCCTGATCTTTATTTATCCTGAGCCAATTTACATGTGGCTCAGGTAATTATCCAGGATTTCTGCTTTTTAATCTGGTCCCTTGCTGCTCTTACAATCGGTGAGAACCCCCTTCCTCGTGCCTACATGGATCACAGCCTCTGGATCCTTCCCATCCCACTGCAACTTCCTCTCCAGCCCAGAACGGATATCCTGAACCCAGGCATCAGGCAGACAACACAGCCTCCAAGACTCTCATTTCTTGCCTCAGAGAATGGTGTCAACCCCCCTCTCTAAACTGTCCCCTATCACCAGTGCAATCTTATGTGTGAAGTGGAGAAAAGGATGTACCTGAAGGGAAAGGGTTAATGGATTTTGTACCTACAATATATCATAAACATAATCCTTCCTCATGACTGATCTCCTTAAGCTTATACTGCTCCTGGCAGTAACATCAGTTATTTGTTCACATCTTAAATGCTTTAATTCTCATTTTTATAAAGACAGATAGTTTAATGTGGCTGTTATTTTGTAGACTTTGTAAATCTTTCTTATTTGTGTTAGTTAAATGATGGTAGTTTACGATACCGGCTTTTGACAGCTGCTGATTGCAGATTGCGATACCGGCTTTTAACAGGAAGAGTCCCGCTGGGACAGCCGCAATCACACAAATAACTTCAAAGACAGGGATGCTGGTACTGCCGCAGAAGGGGTTTGAATCGTAACCGGATTAAACCTGTGTTGTAACTGTAGCTGCCAGCCGGACTGTAATTCCTGATTAACTCTGGGGCTGTATCAGGACCCAGGAAGGAAGATCTGGAGGTGTGGCAGGAATTGGAACTTTGAATCGTGATTCCTGCTGGAGCTCAGAATGTATAAAAACCCACTTGTGTTTGTGTTCTAGGAGGAGTTTGGTAACTTCTCCCAAAATTCTGGAATGTTCACCAGAGATTTGAAATAAAAACCACAGTATTTTGACTCACTAACAGTCTGAGGTATTATTTTATCTTTAACATGTGCTTCCCTCACTAGAATGGCTTCTTGTATCACAAGGCAATATTCAGTCAGTCCATCCACTGTACAGCCCCCACACTCATTCAAACAAACTGAGAGAACCTCAAAGCTTTGGACAGTTGCAGAGGCTGAAGTTCCTAAATTTTGGGTCCTCTTCCCTGCCTTAGCTGCAGTCACACCCTCCCATCCCTGACCATTTTCCAAACCAGAAGACCCTATTCTGAGGGGTGTGACTACCTCCTGAAACTAACCCTCTGCCTTCCTGATGTGTTGCAGTGTCTGCAGCTCAGCCTCCAACTTGATGACTCTGAGCCAAAGCTCCTCAAACTGTATGCAGTTAATACAGACGTGTTTAACATGGAACACTGCAGCACAAACAGGCCCTTCGGCCCACAAGTTGCACCGATCATATCCATACCTACCAGGCCGATCTATAACTCTCAATCCCATTAAATCCTGTTTGTCCTGGATCACAATGTAATCCAGGAGTTCCCACATGTTGCACAATTAACACATCTCCTGCCATCTGTAACATGCTTTAAATAACTGATTAATCATACTATTAAATTATTTATTTTATGTTAAATATTTATTAATCTTATCTCAAACACAGACATTAGATAATGGAAGTATATCAGTGGGTGAGTTGTGTACATTGACTAACCTGCCTCTGTGTGATAGGTTGAATCAGCAGAGGGACTCCATCCCATCGAACTCTGAGCTTGCAATGAGATGTTATAACTGCTTGCACATTTAATCTTAGAAAATTTGTATTCTGCTTGACTGACAGCAATTGGAAAACTCCATATGTAGGTAAAACTTTGGTCATAATATCTCCAACAAGTAATATTTATCTAGAAAAGACAGTAAGGACAGTATTAAAAATAACTGAGACTTTAGTCACAGGCAGTGTCCAGACAAGGAGAGACGAATCCATCGCAGACACTATCCAGACACAGAGGAATCAATCACAGACAGTGTCTAGACACAGGACAATCAGTCACAGAACGTTCCAGAGTATGAAGAATTGGCCAGAATATCTCGACACTAGAAAGAAAGGAATCAGTCACAGAGAGACAGACTCGATCATACCCGGTATCCAAGGATTGGGCCAGTACAGTTGTCCATTTGGATCCATTTAAGAAGCAGTCCTTCATTCTGTTTCCGCAGGAACGAAATCTTGGGTTTTCTAGGCACTAAGAATGAAAAGAACAGGGCATTGGTTACTGAGGGAGATTGGAATAACTTCAGCAGAATTGGAGACAGGAGTGTGCTGATGATATATCTGGTGTTAGGTACTGATCATTAACACACAGTTAGGAGTGGACCATAAGACACAAGAGCAGAATTAGGCCATTCGGCCCATCGAATCTGCTCCACCATTCAATCATGGCTGATATTTTTCAGGTCTGAACATCACAATCCAGGCACCTTTCTCCAGTCTTTTACACCTACTTCAAACTCCTGACCCATTGCATAGGGGATTTCCCCCCTTAACAACCGGTCTAAGGCTGGGTGTTTAAAGATAAATGCCTCCTTATCCATATATGTTCAGTTCAGACCTCTTTCACACTCTCACAGTCTCACATCACACACTCTCATCACAAATCATTCCCTCTATTAAGTTTGGTGATCTATTCCAGTCCTCAGATTGTGGCCATTCACCGAGCTCGCAAACAGATCCCGGGTTTCAGCACCAAATGTTGTGGGTAAAATAATACCTCAGACTGTTAGTGAGTCAAAATACTGTGGTTTTTATTTCAAATCTCTGGTGAACATTCCAGAATTTTGGGAGAAGTTACCAAACTCCTCCTAGAACACAAACACAAGTAGGTTTTTATACATTCTAAGCTTCAGCAAGAATCACGATTTTCCCCATAACCCCTGATCCCTTATTAATCAAGGACTGATCTATCTCTGTCTTAAAGACACACAATGAGCCAAGATTTCGGGCCAGTCATAGACAGCAGTGGGAAGTTGTGCGTGGAGCCTGAAGAGATTGGTGAGGCACTGAATAAATATTTCTCTTCGGTATTCACGCAGAGTGCTGGAAATGTAGCTATGGAGAGCACTGAGGTACAGGGTTGCAAATTGGGAAGTATTGTAGTAGATAGGGAGGATGTGTTAGAAATTCTCGAGGGTTTGAAGTTGGATAAGTCCCCTGGGCCGGACGGGATTTACCCTAGGATTCTCTGGGAGGCAAGAGAGGAGATTGCAGAGCCTCTGGCTCTGATCTTCAGGTCCTCGTTGGTTACGGGTGTGGTTCCGGAGGACTGGAGGATAGCGAATGTGGTCCCATTGTTTAAGAAGGGGAAGAGAGACCTTCCAGGGAATTATAGGCCAGTGAGTCTTACTTCTGTTGTGGGCAAGGTATTGGAGAGAATTATTAGGGATAGGATTTATAGTTATTTAGAGAGAAATGAATTGATTGGGGATAGTCAGCATGGTTTCGTGAAGGGTAGGTCATGCCTTACTAACCTCATTGAGTTTTTTGAGAAAGTGACCAGAGAGGTGGATGGGGGTAAGGCGGTTGATGTAGTATATATGGACTTTAGTAAGGCGTTTGATAAGGTGGCCCATGGAAGACTTCTACAGAAAATGCAGATGTGTGGAATAGAGGGTGATTTAGCTAATTGGATTAGGAATTGGCTGGCAGATAGAAGACAGAGGGTGGTGGTTGATGGGAGATATTCATCGTGGAGTTCGGTGACGAGTGGTGTGCCTCAGGGGTCTGTTTTGGGGCCCCTGCTGTTTGTAATTTTTATAAATGATCTGGATGAGGGTATTGAGGGATGGATCAGTAAATTTGCAGATGATACTAAAGTTGGTGGAGTGGTAGATAGTGAAGAGGGTGTTTTAGTTTACAGAGTGACTTGGACAAGTTGCAGAGCTGGGCCGAGAGGTGGCAAATGGAGTTTAATGTGGAAAAGTGTGAGGTAATGCACTTTGGCAGGAACAATAAATGTGTAGAGTATAGGGCTAATGGTAGGGCTCTTAATAGTGTTGAGGAACAGAAGGATCTTGGTGTATGTGTCAATAGATCCCTGAAAGTAGGCAGTCAAGTGGATAAAGTTGTTAAGAAGGCATATGGAGTCTTAGCTTTTATTGGTAGGGGATTGAATTTAGGAGCCGCAGCATCATGTTGCAACTGTACAAAACTCTAGTGCGGCCGCACTTGGAGTATTGTGTGCAGTTCTGGTCGCCACATTATAAGAAAGATGTGGAGGCATTGGAGAGGGTACAGAGGAGGTTTACCAGGATGTTGCCTGGTATGGAGGGCAGGTCCTATGAAGAGAGGTTGAAGGATTTGAGGTTGTTTTCGTTAGAAAGGAGGCGGCTAAGAGGGGATCTTATTGAAGCATATAAGATGATTAGAGGTTTAGATAGGGTGGACAGTGATAGCCTTTTTCCTAGGATGGAGAAAGCTAGCACGAGGGGACACAGCTTTAAATTAAGGGGTATGAGTTATAGGACGGATATCAGAGGTAGGTTCTTTACTCAAAGAGTGATTAGGGAGTGGAATGCCCTGCCTGCAGCTGTTGTAGATGCGCCAAGTTTGGTGGCGTTTAAGAGGTTAATTGATAAGTATATGGAAGAGAAGGGAATGGTTTAGTTTGGAGGGGCATTGCTTTTTATTTTGGTCGGCACAACATCGAAGGCCGAAGGGCCTGTTCTGTCCTGTAATGTTCTATGTTCTATGTTCTATGTTAATGGGGTAAATGGGTGGTTTTCTGGTTGGTGATCAGTGATTAGTGGTGTGCCTCAGGGATCAATGTTGGGACCGCAATTGTTTACGATTTACAGAGATGATTTGGAGTTGGGGACCAAGTGTGTCAAAATTCACAGATGACACTAAGATGGGTGGAAGAGCAAAGTGTGCAGAGGATGCTGAAAGTCTACAAAGGGATATAGATAATCTAAGTGAGTGAGCGAGGGGCTGGCAGATGGAAAACAATGTTGGTAAATGTGAAGTCATCCATTTTGACAGGAATAACAGCAAAATGGACTATTATTTAAATGTAAAAAATTACAGCATGCTGCTGTGCAGAGGGACCTGGGTGTCCTTGTGCAGGAATCTCAAGGAGTTGGTTTGCAGGTACAGCAGGTAATTAAGGCGGCAAATGGAATTTTGTCCTTCATTGCTAGAGGGATGGAGTTTAAAAACAGCGAGGTTATGTTGCAGCTGTATAAGGTGTTGGTGAGGCCACACCTGGAGTTACTGTGTACAGATTTGGTCTCCTTACTTGAGAAAGGATTTACTGGCACTGGAGGGGGTGCAGAGGAGATTCACTAGGTTAATTCCAGAGTTGAGAAGGTTGGCTTATGAGGAGAGACTGAGTACAATGGGGCTATACTCCAATATCCCGACGGGAAGGTTTGCTAAGGCTACTAGGGAGATTTTAAATTAGAATGGTTGGGGGGAGGGAATTGAAATGAAGTGGCTGGGAGAGAGGAGGTTAGCTTATAGAGAGAGATTGTCGACAGTGTGAGAGGGAGGATAGACAGGTGATGGAGTAGGGAGCGCTCAGACCAAAGGTTTGAGATATGTCTACTTTAATGCTAGCAGTGTTGGAACAAAGTGGATGAGCTTAGAGCATGGATAGCTACTTGCAAATGTGATGTGATGGCCATTACAGAGACTCGGATGACTCAGGGTATGGATAAGGTGAACAGTGGGAAGCTTTCTCCCAGGTTGGAAGTGACGATCACAAGGGACCACAGGCTCAAGGTGAGAGGGGCGAGGTTTAACTCCGATATCAGATGGACATTTTTTACACAGAGGGTGGTGGGGGCCTGGCATGCACTGCCAAGCAGGGTGGTGGAAGTGGACAAGCTGGGATCGTTTAAGAATTACCTGGATAGTCACATGGGAATGGAGGACTGGTTACTTCAAATGCCGGGTATGAGAAGTTTCAGGAGAGAGGCAAAAGAGTGGGGGAGTGGCATTGTTGATCAGAGATAGTGTCACAGCTGTAGAGAAGGTGAATGTCATGGAGGGACTGTCTACAGAGTCTCTGTGGGTGGAAGTTCAGAACAGCAAGGAGTCAATTACATTGTTTTCTATAGGCCGCCCAATAGATTGAGGAGCAGATAGGGAAACAGATCCTGGAAAGATGTAATAATAACAGAGTTGTCGTGATGGGAGACTTTAATTTCCCAAATATCGATTAGAATATCCCTAGAATGAGGGATTTGGATGGGGAGGAGTTTGTTCGGTGTGTTCAGGACGATTTCCTGACACAGTATGTGGATAAACCTACAAGAGGAGAGGCTGTACTTGATCTGGTATTGGGAAATGAACCTGGACAGGTGTCAGATCTCTCAGTAGGAGAACATTTTGGGGATAGTGATCATAACTCTATCTCCTTTACGCTAGCATTGGGAAGAGATACAATCAGGCAAGATAGGAAAGTGTTTATCTGGAGTAAGGGGAATTATGAAGCCATCAGGCAGGAAATTGGAGTATAAATTGGAAGGAGGTTTTCTCGGGGAAATGCACCAAAGTAAGGTGGCAGATTTTCAAGGAATGTTGGTCTGGAGTTCCGCACGACAACGTTGCGATGAGACAGGAAGGTTTTGGTAGATTACGGAACCATGGTGCACGAAAGTTGTAATGAATCTAGTCAAAAAGAAAAAAAAATGTACAAAAGGTTCAGTGAGCGAGGTAACGTTAGGGATCTAGAGGAGTATACGGCTTGTATGAAGGAACTTAAGAAGGAAATTAGGAGAACCAGAAGGGGTCATGAGAAAGCTTGACGGGTAAGATTAAGGAAAACCCTAAGGCGTTCTACAAGTATGTGAAGAGCAAAAGGATGAGATGTGAAGGAATAGGATCTATAAAATGTGATGGTGGGAAAGTTTGTATAGAACCAGTAGAAATAGTACAGTTGCTCAATGAATATTTTACTTCGGTATTCATGGTGGAACAGGATCTTGGCGGTTGTAGTGCAGGCTTGCGGCCGACTGATAAGCTTGAGTATATGGACATTAAGAAAGAGGTATTGGAGGTTTTGAATAGCTTCAAGGTAGATAAGTCGTTGTGACTGGATGGAATGTACCCCAGGTTACTGTGGGAGGCAAGGGAAGAGATTGTAATGTCTTTGGCGATGATCTTTGCAAGAATTTAGCAACACCAATTATTAATCCAACCGATTTATTTGATAGTAAAATGGCGAGCTTTCAACACTCGGGTGTCTTCATCAGGCAAGTGCAGTGTTCTGGTCTGCAATAGCACACATCAGCACAGACAGTTACAGATTGCTGATTAGAATGCGAATCCTTACATCTAACCTGCTATTCAAGTGTTAAAGTGGCTAACAATGTGTGTGAAGGGAATCCTGAGCATTGGTTAGAGAATTGTGTATTTTCTCCAGACAGCACAGTAAGTGAGGTTTTTTGCTAACCCAGGCAAGTTACAGGGGTTACAGATAGTGTGTCATGAAGCCAAGATCCCTGTTAAGACCGTCCTCATGTGTGCGGAGCTTGGCTATCAGTCTCTGCTCAGCGACTCTGCGCTGTCGTGTATCACGAAGGCCCCCTTGAAGAACATTTACCCGCAGGTCGGAGGCCGAATGCCCATGACTGCTGAAGTGTTCACCCACAGGAAGGGAACTGTTTTGCCTGGTGATTGTTGAGCGATGATCTTTGCGTCATTGATGGAGATGGGAACAGATTGGAGGATTGTGGATGTGGTTCCTTTATTCAAGAAAGGGAATAGAGATAGCCCAGGAAATTATCGACCGGTAAGCCTAATGTCAGTTTTTGGTAAGTTGATGGTAAAGATCCTGAAAGACAGGATTTCTGAACATTTAGAGAAGTTTAGTATGATTGAAAGTAGTCAGCATGGCTTTGTCAAAGGCAGGTCGTGCCTTATGAGCCTGGTTGAGTTTTTTGAAGATGTGACTAAACACATTGATGAAGGAAGAGCAGTGGATGTGGTTTACATGGACTTCAGCAAGGCGTTTGATAAGGTCCCCCATGTAAGACTTCTTAAGAAGGTGAGAGGGCATGGGATCCAAGGGGCTTTGGCCTTGTGGATCCACAACTGGCTTGCCGGCAGAAGGCAGAGAGTGGTTGTGGATGGGTATTGTTCTGCATGGAGGTCAGTAACCAGTGGAGTGCCCCAGGGATCTGTTCTGGGACCCTTGCTGTTTGTCATTTTCATAAATGACCTGGATGAGGAAGTGGAGGGATGGGTTAGTAAGTTTGCCGATGATACAAAGGTTGGTGGTGTTGTGGATAGTCTGGAGGGATGTCTGAAGTTGCAGCGAGACATAGATAGGATGCAAGACTGGGCGGTGAAGTGGCAGATGGACTTCAATGTGGATAAATGTGTAGTGGTCCATTTTGGCAGGAATAATGGGATGAAGGAGTACAATATCAAGGGTAGGAGTCTTAGCTGTGTTGTAGAGCAGAAGGATCTTGGGGTCCGGGTCCATAGGACTCTTAAATCAGCCTCGCAGGTGGAGGAAGTGGTCAAGAAGGCGTACGGTGTACTGGCCTTCATTAATCGGGGAATTGAGTTTAGGAGTCGGGAGGTAATGCTGCAACTTTATAAGACTCTTGTCAGACCCCAGTTGGAGTATTGTGCGCAGTTCTGGTTGCCTCATTATAGGAAGGATGTAGAGGCTATTGAGAGAGTTCAGAGGAGATTTACAAGGATGCTGCCTGGATTGGGAGGTAGGCCTTATGAAGATAGATTGAGGGAGCTGGGACTCTTCTCACTGGAGAGACGAAGGTTGAGAGGCGACCTGATAGAGGTTTATAAAATGGTGAGAGGGATAGATAGGGTGGATTCTCAGAGACTATTTCCCTGAGCTGAAATGGTCACTACGAGAGGACACAGATTTAAGGTGCAGGGAAGCAAATATAGAGGGGATGTCAGGGGTAAGTTTTTTCACCCAGAGGGTAGTGAGTGAATGGAATCGGGTGCTGACAGTGATGGTGGAGGTGAACTCATTGGGGTCTTTTAAAAGACTTCTGGATGAGTACATGGGATTGAGGGTTATAGATAAGCCTAGTAGGTGGAGATAAGATCAGCGTAACTTGTGGGCTGAAGGGCCTGTGTGTGCTGTAGTTTTTCTATGTTCTATGTTCTTCACTCATTGGAATTCAGAAGAATGAGGGGAGATCTTATAGAAACATATAAGATTATGAAGGGAATCGATAAGAAAGAAACAGGGAAGTTGTTTCCACTGGTGGGTGAAACTAGAACTAGGGGGCATAGCCTCAAAATAAGGGGAAGAAGATTTAGGACTGAGTTGAGGAGGAACTTCTTCACACAAAGGATTGTGAATCTGTGGAATTCCCTGCCCAGTGAAACAGTTGAGGCTTCCTCATTGAATGTTTTTAAGACAAAGATAGATACATTTTTGAACAGTAAAGGAATTAAGGATTATGGTGAGTGGGCGGGTTAGTGGAGCTGAGTCCATGAAAAGATCATCCATGATCTTATTGAATGACAGAGCAGGATCGAGGGGACAGATGGCCGACTCCTGCTCCTAGTTCTTATGCTTATTTTTTGACCCGCCTCCACAGCCTTTTGCGGCAAAGAGTTTCACAGATTCTCCACTCTCTTGCTGAAGAATTCCTCCTCATTTTTGTTTAAAGAATTGTCCCTTTAGCCTGAGGTTGTGCCCTCTGGTTTTAGTTTTTCCTACTAGTGGAAACATCCTCTCCACGTCCACTCTATCCAGGGCAACGCAGTATCCTGTAAGTTTCAATAAGATCCCCCCTCATCCTTTTAAACCCCAATGAGTACAGACCCAGAATCCTCAACCGTTCCTCATGCGACAAGCTCTTCATTCCAGAGATCATCCTTGTGAATCCCCTATAAACCCTTTCCAAGACCAGCACATCCTTCCTTAGATACAGGGCCCAAAACTGCTCACAATACTTCAAATGGGGTCTGACCCAGAGCCTGATACAGCCTCAGAAATACATCCCTCTCTTGTATTCTGGCCCCCCCAACATGAATGCTAACATTACATTTGCCTTCCTCACTGCTGATTGAATCTACATGTTAACCTTAAGAGAGTCTTGAATAAAGACTCCCAAGTCCCTTGGTGTTTCTGATTTCCTAAGCATTTTCTCATTTGGAAAATTGTCTATACTCCATTCCTTCTTCCAAAGTGTATAATCTCACACTTTTCCACATTGTATTCCATTTTTTTTTTGAAAAAGTGACCAAAGAGGTGGATGGGGGTAAGGCGGTTGATGTGGTATATATGGACTTTAGTAAGGCGTTTGATAAGGTGGCCCATGGAAGACTTCTGCAGAAAATGCAGATGTATGGGATAGAGGGTGATTTAGCTAATTGGATTAGGAATTGGCTAGCAGATAGAAGACAGAGGGTGGTGGTTGATTGGAGATATTCATCGTGGAGTTCGGTTACAAGTGGTGTACCTCAGGGGTCTGTTTTGGGGCCCCTGCTGTTTGTAATTTTTATAAATGATCTGGATGAGGGTATTGAAGGATGGATTAGTAAATTTGCAGATGACACTAAAGTCGGTGGAGTGGTAGATAGTGAAGAGGGTGTTATAGTTTGCAGAGAGACTTGGACAAGTTGCAGAGCTGGGCCGAGAGGTGGCAAATGGAGTTTAATGTGGAAAAGTGTGAGGTAATGCACTTTGGCAGGAATAATAAATGTGTAGAGTATAGGGCTAATGGTAGGATTCTTAGTAGTTTTGATGAACAGAGGGATCTTGGTGTGTATGTGCATAGATCCCTGAAAGTAGGCAGTCAAGTCGAGAAGGTCGTTAAGAAGGCATACGGAGTCTTAGCTTTTATTGGTAGGGGGATTGAATTTCGGAGCCGCAACGTCATGTTGCGACTGTACAAAACTCTAGTGCGGCAGCACTTGGAGTATTGTGTGCAGTTCTGGTCCCCACATTATAAGAAAGATGTGGAGGCATTGGAGAGGGTACAGAGGAGGTTTACCAGGATGTTGCCTGGTATGGAGGGCAGGTCTTATGAAGAGAGGCTGAGGGATTTGAGGTTGTTTTCGTTAGAAAGGAGGCGGCTAAGAGGGGACCTTATTGAAACATATAAGATGATTAGAGGTTTAGATAGGGTGGACAGTGATAGCCTTTTTCCTAGGATGGAGAAAGCTAGCACGAGGGGACACAGCTTTAAATTAAGGGGTGATAGTTATAGGACGGATATCAGAGGTAGGTTCTTTACCCAGAGGGTGGTTAGGGAGTGGAATGCCCTGCCTGCGGCAGTTGTAGATGCGCCAAGTTTGGTGGCGTTTAAGAGGTTAGTTGATAAGTTTATGGAAGAGAAGGGAATGGTTTAGTTTGGAGGGTCATTGCTTTTTTTTTCATAATTGGTTGGCGCAACATCGAAGGCCGAAGGGCCTGTTCTGCGCTGTAATGTTCTATGTTCTATGTTCTATCTGCCTCTCGTTTGCCCATTCTCCTAAGCTGTCCAAGTCCTTCTGTAGCCTCCCTGCTTTCTCAATACTACCTGCCTCTCTACATATCTTCGTATCATCTGCAAACTTAGCAACAGTTCCTTAATTCCTTCCTCCAAATCATTAGTGTATATTGTGAAAAGTCGTGGTTCCAGCACTGATCCGTGAGGCACACCCCTATCACCAGCTGCCATCCTGAAAAAGAGCCCTTAATCCCATTCTCTGCCCTTCTGCCAGTGAGCCAATCCTTTATCCATGGATGATATTGGAATAGTGTAGGTTAGATGGGCTTTAAATTGGTTTCACAGGTCGGTGCAACATCGAGGGCTGGAGGGCCTGTATTGCACTGTAATGTTATATGTTCTATGTTCTATGCCAGGATCTTAGCATTAACATCATGGAATCTTAACTTATTTAACAGTGTCCTATGCGGCATCTTGTCAAAGGCCTTCTGGAAATCTAAATAAATCACTTCCACTGGTTCTCTTTTATCTAACTTCCTTGTTAACTTCTCAAAGAACTCTAACAGATTTGTCAGACATGACTTTCACTTGATAAAGCCGTGCTGATTCAGTTCTACTTTGTCATGCGTTTCCAAGTACTCTGCAATCTCATCTTTAATAATGGACTCTAAAATCTTGTCAAAGATCAAAGTCAGGCTAACCAGCCCATAATTTCCTGTCTGCTGCCTCCCCCCCTTCTTGAACAGCAGTGTTACATTAGCTACTTTCCAGTTCTCTGGGACCCTTCCTGAAGTAGTGATGTAGAAATGCCGACGTTGGACTGGGGTAAACTCAGTACGAGGTCTAGCAACACCAATTTTAAATCCAATCGATTTATTTGACAGTAAATCTGCTAGCTTTCGGCGTTTGTGCCTTCGTCAGGTGAATGAGGTGTTCTGGTCTCCAAAAGCACACATATCAGCACAGACAGTCACAGATTACTGATTAGAATGCAAATCCTTACACTTAACCTGCTATTCAAGTCTTAAAGTAGCTAACAGCAGAGGTTAGAGAGATGTGTATTGTTTCCAGACAGCACAGTAAGTGAGGTTTTTTGCTAACCCAGGCAAGTCATGGGGGTTACAGATAGTGTGACATGAAGCCAAGATCCCTGTTAAGACCGTCCTCATGTGTGCGGAACTTGGCTATCAGTCTCTGCTCAGCAACTCTGCGCTGTCGTGTATCGTGAAGGCCCCCTTGAAGAACATTTACCCGAAGGTCAGAGGCCGAATGCCCGTGACTGCTGAAGTTTTCGCCCACAGGAAGGGAACAGTTTTGCCTGTTTTGCCAGGCAAAACAGTTCCGTTGTCGTGCAGAGCTCCAGACAAGCATTCCTTGAAAATCCACCACCTTCTAGCTAGCACGAGGGAACATAGCTTTAAATTAAGGGGTGGTGGTTTTAGGACAGATGTCAGAGGTAGGTTTTTTACCCAGAGGGTGGTGGGGGTATGGAATGTCCTGCCTGCGTCAGTTGTAGATGCGCCAAGTTTGGTGGCGTTTAAGAGGTTAGTAGATAAGTTTATGGATGAAAAGGGAATGGTCTAGGTTAGAGGGTCACTGCTTGTTCCTAATTGGTCGGCGCAACATCGAGGGCCGAAGGGCCTGTTCTGCGCTGTTATGTTCTATGTTCTATGTTCCTTCAGTACTTTTCCCCAAAACATTTCCTTCCAGTTTACTCTTCCAATTTTCTGCCTAATGTCTTCATATTTCCCCCTACTCCAGATAAACACCTTTCTATCCTGCCTGATCCTATCTCTTTCCAATGCTATCGTGAAGGAGATACAATTATGATCACCATTCCTGAGATGTTCTTCTACCGAGAGACCCAATACCTGTCCTGATTCATTAGCCAGCACCAGGTCAAGTACAGCCTCTCCTCTCATAGGCTTATCCACGTGCTGTGTCAGGAAGCCCTCCTGAACACACCTAACAAACTCCTCACCATCCGAACCCCTTACCCTGGGGATATTCCAGACAATGTTTGGGAAATTAAAGTCTCCATCACGCCAATTCTGTTATTTCTACATCTCTCTAGGATCTCTTTCCCTATCTGCACTTCAACATCCCTGTCACTATTGGGCGGCCTATAAAAACACCCAGCAGAGTTTTCGACCCCTTGCTGTTCCTAACTTCCACCCACAGAGACTCCGTAGACAGTCCCTCCACGGCATCCTCCTCCTCTACAGCTGTGACACTGTCCCTGATCAACAGTGCCACTTTCCCACCTCTTCTATCTCCCTCCCTGTCCTTCCTGAAGCATCTAAATCCTGGCACCTGAAGTACCCAGTCCTGTCCCTGAGATATCCAAGTTTCTGTAATGGCCACCACATCACATTTCCAAGTAGCAATCCGGGCCCTGAGCTCATCCACTTTTTTCACTACACTCTTGGCATTAAAATAGACACACCTCAGACCCTCAGTCTGGGCACTTCCCTTCTCCATCACCTGTCTAACCTCCCTCTCATACTGTCTATAATCCTTCTCTAATTGGGAGCTAACCTCCTCGCTCCCAGTCACCTCATCTCGATTCCCTCCCCCCAGCCTTTCTAGTTTAAATTGAGATGTATCAAATTATGAGGGGCAAAGATAGAGTGGACAAGGAAGGAACTTTTCCCCTCGGTGGAGGGATCAATAACTAAGAAGTATAGCTTTAAGGTAAGAGGCGAGGGGTCTAGAGAGATGTGAGAAAATCTTTTTTCACCCAAAGGGTAATGGGAGTCAGGAACTGACAGGGTGAGATAAGAAGTATTTAGATATGCGCTTGTGATGTAAAGATATACAAGGTCAGAACCTTGCCTGCCTGAGACTCACTACATCAGGGTTTGGAGCAGCAGCTTCCTGAAACCTTCCACCCGCCGACCCTCCAATCAGTCCCCAACACTCCTTGAGCCCCCATAAACCCCTATCCCTCAAAACTACCCTATCCCTCCCCCCAACCCTCCAAAACCAGCCCATCCCTCCCCAACCACCCCCCAAACCCCCCAAAACCACCCATCCCTCCCCCAAAACCCAGCCCATACCCTCCCCACCACTCCCCCAAACCACCCCTATCCCTCCCCCCAACCCCCCAAAACCAGGCCCATTCACTCCCCCAAACCCCCCAAAACCTCCCTCCCCTCCCCCAACCCCCCAAAACCAGCCCATCCCTCCCCCAACCCCCCCAAAACCACCCCCATTCCCCTCCTCCCAACACCTCCAAACATCCCATCCTTCCCCCCTTCCACCCAAAACCCCCCCCATCCCTCCCCCACCCCCCCCAACCACCCCCATCCCTCCCCCAAACCCCCCCAAAACCCCCCTTTCAAAAACCCCCACAATAACCAACCCCCATCCCTCCCCAAACCCCCCAAACCAGCCCATCCCTCCCCCAAACCCCCCCTCAACCACCCCCATCTCCCTCCCCCAAAACCAGCCCATCCCTTCCCCCAACACCACCCCCATCCCCCTTCCTCCGAACACCCCAAAACCACCCCATCCCTCCCCCCAAAACCAGCCCATCCCTTCCCCCCACAAGACCCCCAAAACCACCCCCATCCCTCCTCCAAACCCCCCGAAAACCACCCCATCCCTCCCCAACCCCCCAAAACCACCCCCAACCGCCCCAAACACCCCCAAAACCAGCCCATCCGTTCCCCCAAAACCACCCCAATGCTCCCCACAAGCCCTCCAAAATCACGATCCCTAACCCTCCCCAACACTCCCTGAATCCCCCAATAACCCCCATCCCCCAACCACCCCCACCCTCCCCCAAACCCTGCAAATCACTCCCCAATACCCGCAAACACCCCGACGCCACCCACCAAAACCACCTCAACCCTCAACCCAAACTCCCCAAAACCAT
Organism: Sphyrna mokarran; assembly: GCA_024679065.1. Lineage (NCBI taxonomy): Eukaryota > Metazoa > Chordata > Chondrichthyes > Carcharhiniformes > Carcharhinidae > Sphyrna > Sphyrna mokarran. The sequence continues at coordinate 2,033,451 of JAGIQG010000006.1, forward strand.
CCCCCAATTCTTCCCCAAACACCCCCACACCACCCTCACTAATCCTGTCCCAACACGCTCCTGAACACCTCCCCCCCACCAAAACCCCTCACCTCCCCCAATCCCTCCAACACTCCCCCAAACACCCCACCCCCGTTCCCCACCCCCACAATCTGCAACATCATTCCGTGCATACTGAAACTCCTCACCTCCCTCAGTGGTGTGAATCGAGTCGGTGTAAATCTGGAGTTTGTCTGCCTCTCTTTGTGAGTAGCTGGAATATGAATGGGTCCGTGGATAAAGCGCCATGAGGGTGATTCGATACTGTGCAAAGGGGTGAAGACCAGAGCAGCTCCATGACTGCAGGGAAGAGGTGTGATACGCCTGAGGTTCAGACTCTCTCGTTCCTTTGGAGTGTTTGCACCGACCCCCAAAGTGTTGAGAGAGTGAACACTCTAACTGCAGTTTGGACGGCTTTGGGTGGACAGGGGGTCCTGTGTAAGTCCCCTGAACATTGATATTCTCTGCTGATGCCCACTTGTTCACAAGAGTAAAATTCACCGGCTCTGAAATAGAAAAATTCACACAAAACAAACACAAACTCAGCACAGCACACACTGGGAGCAGCATTTACACCCACACCCCCACCCCACAGCCCCACCCCACAGCCCCACCCCCCAGCCCCACCCCACAGCCCCACCCCACAGCACACCCCCACACCACCCACCCCACCCACCCCACACCCCCACCCCACACCCCCACCCCACAGCACACCCCCACCCACACCCCCACCCCACAGCACACCCCCACCCCCCACCCCCACCCCACACCACCCCACAGCACACCCCCCCCCCACACCCCCACCCCACCACACCCACCCCCCACCCCACACACACCCCCACCCCACACCCCCCCCACACCCCCACCCACCACAGCCACCCCCACCCCACACCCCACCCCACAGCACACCCCCACCCCACAGCCCAGCCCCACCCCCCACCCCCACCCCACACCCCCACCCCACGCCCAGCCCCACCCCACACCCCCACCCCACACCCCCACCCCACAACAACCCCCACCCCACAACACACCCCCCCCCACACCCCCACCCCACAGCCCACCCTCCCCCACAGTGCACCCACCCACCCCACAGCACACCCCACCCCACACCCCCACCCCACACCCCCACCCACACCCCCACCCCACACCCCCACCCCACAGCCCACCCTCACCCCACAGTGCACCCAAACCCCACAATGCACCCCCAGCCCATGGCCAACAACCATCCCACCCACCCATGCTTACCCACACAGCGGTATTCCAGCTGTCGAAAGCCTCCCATCTGACGCTCCTGGCAGCTCATCAGCTGATTATTCCGGAAGTTTAACGGCACAAACCCATCTTCACACATCAACCGACAAAACATGCCGGCATATCCCTCGGGAATCCATTTCACATGCGAACCAGAAGGGGAAGTGCCGTAATTCCCTAGGAATAATTGTCCGAAAACATCAAATTTCAAACAGGAGCGGGAATTCTCAGGGAGAAGTGTAACAGAGTGGGAATTCTCAGGGAGAGTGTAACAGAGTGGGAATTCTCAGGGAGAAGTGTAACAGGAGTGGGAATTCTCAGTGAGAGTGTAACAGAGTGGGAATTCTCAGGGAGAAGTGTAACAGGAGTGGGAATTCTCAGGGAGAGTGTAACAGAGTGGGAATTCTCAGGGAGAAGTGTAACAGGAGTGGGAATTCTCAGGGAGAGTGTAACAGAGCGGGAATTCTCAGGGAGAAGTGTAACAGAGCGGGAATTCTCAGGGAGAGTGTACAGAGCGGGAATTCTCAGGGAGAGTGTAACAGGAGCGGAATTCTCAGGGAAGTGTAACAGGAGTGGATTCTCAGGAGAGGAACAGAGCGGGAATTCTCAGGGAGAGTGTAACAGGAGCGGGAATTCTCAGGGAGAGTGTAACAGAGCGGGAATTCTCAGGAGAGTGTAACAGAGCGGGAATTCTCAGGGAGGTGTAACAGAGCGGGAATTCTCAGGGAGAGTGTAACAGAGGGGATTCTCAGGGAGAGTGTAACAGGATGGGAATTCTCAGGGAGAGTGTAACAGACGGGAATTCCAGGAGAGTGTAACAGGAGCGGGAATTCTAGGAGAGTGTACAGAGCAGGAATTCTCAGGGGAGTGTAACAGAGCGGGAATTCTCAGGGAGAGTGTAACAGGAGCGGGAATTCTCAGGGAGAGTGTAACAGGAGCGGGAATTCTCAGGGAGAGTGTAACAGAGCGGGAATTCTCAGGGAGAGTGTAACAGGAGCGGGAATTCTCAGGGAGAGTGTAACAGGAGCGGGAATTCTCAGGGAGAGTGTAACAGCGGGAATTCTCAGGGAGAGTGTAACAGAGCGGGAATTCTCAGGGAGAGTGTAACAGAGCAGGAATTCTCAGGGAGAGTGTAACAGGAGCGGGAATTCTCAGGGAGAGTGTAACAGAGCGGGAATTCTCAGGGAGAGTGTAACAGAGCGGAATTCTCAGGGAGAGTGTAACAGAGCGGGAATTCCCAGGGAGAGTGTAACAGAGCGGGAATTACCCGGGAGAATGAAACAGAGGGGATTCTCAGGAAGTGTAACAAGCGGGAATTCAGGGAGAGTGTAACAGAGCGGGAATTCCAGGGAGATGTAACAGAGTGGGAATTCTCAGGGAGAGTGTAACAGAGCGGGAATTCTCAGGGAGAATGAAACAGAGCGGAATTCTCAGGGAAGTGAACAGAGCAGGAATTCTCAGGGAGAGTGTAACGAGCGGGATTTCCAGGGAGAATGAAACAAGTGGGAATTCTCAGGGAGAGTGTCAGAGCGGGAATTCTCAGGGAGAGTGCAACGAGCAGGAATTCTCAGGGAGAGTGTAACAGGAGCGGGAATTCTCAGGGAGAGTGTAACAGAGCGGGAATTCTCAGGGAGAGTGTAACAGAGTGGGAATTCTCAGGGAGAGTGCAACAGAGCAGGAATTCTCAGGGAGAGTGTAACAGAGCGGGAATTACCAGGGAGAATGAAACAGAGTGGGAATTCTCAGGGAGAGTGTAACAGAGCGGGAATTCTCAGGGAGAGTGCAACAGAGCAGGAATTCTCAGGGAGAGTGTAACAGAGTGGGAATTCTCAGGGAGAGTGTAACAGAGCGGGAATTCTCAGGGAGAATGAAACAGAGCAGGAATTCTCAGGGAGAGTGTAACAGGAGCGGGAATTCTCAGGGAGAGTGTAACAGAGCGGGAATTACCAGGGAGAATGAAACAGAGCAGGAATTCTCAGGGAGAGTGTAACAGGAGTGGGAATTCTCAGGGAGAGTGTAACAGAGCGGGAATTCTCAGGGAGAGTGTAACAGAGCAGGAATTCTCAGGGAGAGTGTAACAGGAGCGGGAATTCTCAGGGAGAGTGTAACAGGAGCGGGAATTCTCAGGGAGAGTGTAACAGAGCGGGAATTCTCAGGGAAGTGTAACAGAGTGGGAATTCTCAGGGAGAGTGTAACAGAGCGGAATTCCAGGAGAGTGTAACAGAGCAGGAATTCTCAGGGAGAGTGTAACAGGATCGGAATTCTCAGGGAGAGTGTAACAGAGCGGGAATTCTCAGGGAGAGTGTAACAGGAGCGGGAATTCTCAGGGAGAGTGTAACAGGAGCGGGAATTCTCAGGGAGAGTGTAACAGGAGCGGGAATTCTCAGGGAGAGTGTAACAGAGCGGGAATTCTCAGGGAGAGTGTAACAGGAGTGGAATTCTCAGCGAGAGTGTAACAGGAGCGGGAATTCTCAGGTGAGTGTAACAGGAGTGGGAATTCTCAGGGAGAGTGTAACAGAGCAGGAATTCTCAGGGAGAGTGTAACAGAGCGGGAATTCTCAGGGAGAGTGTAACAGGAGCGGGAATTCTCAGGGAGAGTGTAAGAGGAGCGGAAATTCTCAGGGAGAGTGTAACAGGAGCGGGAATTCTCAGGCAGGGAATAACAGGAGCGGGAATTCTCAGGGAGAGCGTAACAGGAGCAAGAATTCTCAGGGCGAGTGTAACAGAGCAGGAATTCTCAGGGAGAGTGTAACAGGAGCGGGAATTCTCAGGGACAGTGTAACAGGAGCAGGAATTCTCAGGGAGAGTGTAACAGGAGCAGGAATTCTCAGGGAGATTCTAACAGAGCAGGAAGTCTCAGGGAGAGTGTAACAGAGCGCAAGTTCTCAGGGAGAGTGTAACAGAGCGTGAATTCCCAGGGAG